>CBVK0100228329.1:0-25281 GCA_900067695.1 Picea abies
GGCGACCACCGAGATCTACACTCTTTCCCTACACGACGCTCTTCCGATCTCACCTTCCTTTAAATTCCCCACTCGGGAAAGAGTGTCCACCATTGACATAATCATATTCATTGTTTTTTAAATCCCCACTTGAGAGAAATTGTTCATCATCCACCTTAGTACATTCAAAATCCTCTCTTGGAGGAAAATATTCATTATCCTCATCAGTACCTTGAAAATACTCACTTGGAGTAAAATCATCATCATCACCATTGGTGCCTTTAAATTCCCCACTTGGAAAAAAAATCCACCATTAGCATAATCATATTTAGTACTTTTAAAATACACACTTGAGGAAAATTCTTCACCAACCTCATTAGTTCCTTGAAAATACTCACTTGGAGGAAAATATACATCATCCTCATCAGTAACTTGAAGGTCCTCAATTGGAGGAAAATCATCATCATCAATATTGTTTCCTTTAAATTCTTCACTCGGGAAAAAGTGGCCACCATTGGAATAATCATCTTCACTACTTTTAAAATCCCCACTTGATGGAAATTATTCATCATCCTCATTAGTGCCTTGAAAATCCTGACTTGGAGGAAAATATTCATCATCCTCATCATTATCTTTAAAATCCTCACTTGGAGGAAAATTATCATCATCAACATTGTTGCCTTTAAATTCCCCACTTACAAAAGAGTGACCACCATTGGCATAATCATATTCACTACTTTAAAATCCCCATTTGAGGGAAATTATTCATCATCCTCATTAGTTCCTTGAAAATCCTCACTTGGAGGAAAAAATTCACAGTCCTCATTAGTCCCTTTAAAATCCCCACATGGAGGAAAATTATCATCCCAATCATTTAAACTGTAATCAAATTCTTCACCTGGACCTAGATTTTGACTACTTTCCATATTATTAAACTGATGAATAGATTGATTTCCATGATATTCCTCCTCTTTATCATTGGTGCCTTTAAATTCTTCTAATTTTGGACTTTCCTGATCAACATGTTGAATATGTTCGCTTGCACTATGATCAAACTTCTGACTATGTGAAAAATATGACTCCTTATTTACATTACAGGTATTCCCATCGCATCTTCTAGTCCTAAAAGAACATTTATGTTAACAATATGTTGATGCCTCAGAAATAAAATCTTATTTATTTGATGAAGCCATAACTTCTCACTAAGATCATAGAATGATACAAATTCTTAGCCTCCCAATGACAATCTTATAACTTGTAGAATGAACTTTTCCCTTCAAAATTTCCTCCCAAATTATTCCCTCCAAAATTTCCCCACATAAATTTTTCCTCCAAAATTTCCCTCCCCAAATTTCTCCTTCTAATATTTTTCCTTCAAAATTTATTAAAACGTTTACTCGATTAATTCGTTATTTATTAGTTAATTAGTATATTTTTCATTTTTTTTTTTAATTTATCCCACATTCATTAAACTTAGTGATGATTCATATACTCTTAGATATATATATACACACACTTCTTATTTTTTATTTATCCCATATTCATTAAAATTAGCAATGATTCACACAATCTTAGTTATATATACAAACTCTTGTTTTGTATTTTTACATTATGGTAAATTTGTGTAGCATGAGTTAAATAGTTTCGAGCTATCTACAGGGGAGAAAACATCAAGGACACATTGAAGGAGAATCTAGCATTTCATAGGTTAGTATTTGTTTTATCCCATATTCAATAAACTTTAGAGTAATTCACATAATCTTTGTTATATATAAAAACTCTTTTTTTTTTCTTTTCAAATTACGATAAATATTAGGTAGAATTCATTAAATAGTTTGGAGAAATCTACAAGGGAGAAACATCAATGATAGATTGGAGGAGAATCTAGCATTTTAGAGTTTAGTATTTTCTTTAATTTTTACCATTTATCCAAAAAGAAAATATAAGATCAACTTTCTATTATATGATATTCTTTTATGCGAAAATCATTGGAAACCCTAAAACATATGAGATTTTTTGGATTTTTTAGAAAGAAATCAAAATTTTTAAAATATTTTTAGACATTTTTGGAAGAAATTTAAAAAGATTTGTAAGATTTTAAGAAGAGAAAGTTAAAAAAATGGTGTATTTTTTTTTTAAATGTATGGTTTTATTGTTTTTCAATATTTTTTGTATAGTTTTGGCCCGTGGTGCTTAGTGGAGGAGATTCCCCTCCATGTAGGAAAAATTATTGTCCTGCAAGAGCGCTAGAGGCGATGTCAAGCATCACCCCCAACTAGCGGTACACCAAGTATTGGTTCCATGGGGACCAAGACTTGGCTTATGGGGGGTTCGGGCGATGTCAGGCATCACGCCGACCCTTGCCCCACAACCAAGTCCTATCCATTGTGACTAAGACTTGGCCATCGGGAGGGGGGAGATTCTTGACATTTCCCCTCCGACACTTTCCACCAACACACATCTGATATTGTTTGTCTGGCGGTTGGAGGTTTCACGGGGGTGATGTCGAACATTGCCCAAGCCATCCCCCCACCCTACAACCAATTAGAGCTCATGGGTATAGTAATTGGGCACGTGGGGGTCTGGGACAATTCTAGGCATCGCCACAACTCACCCATAGTCCAAGTCCAAAAGTCGTGTCATCGCCTCCAATACCCCATGAGTCAATTATTATTTTTTTAATTCAAATCTTATAGTCTATGATTTTGTTCCTTTTTGTTAACAAGAACATTTTCCCATCATTATTATAAACATGTAATTAATTTTTTAATTTTTCATGTAGGAAAAATGAAAGGAAAGAAAAAATATGTGAATGTATCTAGATCAAGATCTGCAATAATGGCATCCAGAATTGCAACTGGGACCTCCATGAATGCTAGGAAACAAATTGATAACACATTTGTTCAAGGTCTAACACCTGAGCTTTCAAGGGAAATGAATAATGTTAGAAAGTGGAAATATGTCCAAGGTGAAACAATTAATGAAACAATAGAGAACACATATATTTGTATTGTTCCAAGTTTGAGCATGTGCAAGGAAATTATTAGTCGGTTGGATTGTTAGGAGATATACATTTGGTGCTAGGCACAAACATTGTTTATGTACTTGCGAAACAAGCCAGAACATTTATCAAGGTTATACATTTTTTCAAATTGAGCAATTATAACAGGGATGAATGTTTTACAAAATTATGTGCATCTATCGTTGAAGACATTGAGAGAGGAAATGTAAGTTTGTTTATTTTTATTTTTGTATCATGTATTAGTATATGTATCATGATAATTTTTTAATTTTATTTAACACAAACTTGTAAGTTTGTTTATTTTTATTTTTGTATCATGTATTATTATAAGTATCATGATATTTTTTTAATTTTATTTAACACTGGATTTTTCTATGTGACTTTCACATATGTTAGTGGGGATTTACTCTACAAGGAAAAATATCGTGGAAGTCATCAATTCCTTTCATATCGATAAGGTACAAGAAGGAAGGAAAAATAAACAAAGGGTAACAAAGGTTGAAGCTGGAAGAGTAGACAAATAAGTATAGGAAAGAAGAAATAAAAGTCATGATTTTAGAAATCCTACAAAGATTACATTTGAAGATGAGGAAAATACAAATGAATATTTTTCTAAGATTAGTCCCAATCAGGTTATTAGTCCTTCTCGCAAGAAGAATAAACAAGAGAAACTCAAAAGAGTGATTCCCAAGGATGATTCCATTCATGTTTATTATGAAGAGATATTTTATTTAGATGAAACCCATTTAAATCATAAGAGGATGAAATCAAATGTTGTTGACGACGATGAATTCATGTTTAGCTATGAATATCATAATGAAAGTCCTAAAGGTAGCAAAGAAATAATAACACCAGGTGATGATTCAGAGGATAATATTATAAAAACAACAAAAAATGTCATTCAAAATTGATTGAGGACGACCAACATATTGGATGATGGCCATACATTTCAGTTGAATGTGAAGTAGCTTTATAAACCCACATAAGAGAAATAAAAATATCAAATTAGAAAGCCACATCACTTACATATTCACAACTTGAAAGAATTGACCAGGTACAATCCATATGCACATGTGGTTGACTACCCAGGTCTTGTTGATCCATTGGAAGTTCCTAGTGGGGATGAATTTGATAGATCATTTTTTTTTTTACTATAAATATTAGGTGATTGGAGGAAATCATTCTGCAGAGGCTAGAAGAGGATTGATGCAAGAATATCCCAATAACCCTCTTTTTGAGACAATCAAATGTATAATTTATGTTGGTTTAACAGTTACAGACGCAAAATTATTTTCATGGGATCATAAAAAATATAATGAGTACAAGATTTCCATGATTTTCATTCAAAGAGTGAGATTTATCTATAATGTGTTTTCTGAAATATGTCATGGGGAGAGATCAAATATTGATGTAAAGTTTCAAAAACAATGTCAGATGGAAAAAGGATTCCCAATTGATGAGGAAAATGCAAAATACAAAAATCACAAAGGAGGTGATGCATTAAAAGATGTGGATAATTATTTTCAATTAGGATTTGGAAATTGATAGGTATGGGATTTGATAGATGATATCTTGAGCCTATAGTAAAATGTTGTTACAAAAACTCAAATGGTTAAGAAGGTTAAACCCTTAATATGTATCACATGTAAGACAAGTCCTGAAATCAAGAATCTACTAGAATATATGACTATATAACACCTTAGATAAATATACAAGGAATGAAGGATGAGACACTTATCATAGATATATTATCACTTGTAAGGTTGAGTGAACTATCAATGGAATAAATGTGTGATTAATTTAAAAGGTAAGTTTGTTGAGTTGTTTCTTGTTTATGTTAAGATTAGAATTTTTTTTTATTTTTTTTTTAGTTTAATATGTCAATGTTGTAAGTATTTTATCATATATATAGTTACAACATTATTAATTTATTTTTAATTTAGTCACAAGGTGTATTTGTGAATACAAGAGGAAATGGTCAAGATTTTGAATGAAGAAAGTTGGGATGATGTTAGACTCAACTATCCAGATTGAAGCTTTATATCAACATTGAAACCATTTTTTATTACATTTTAAAAAGTATGTTGATTTATTACATTCATATTATTCATTTGTAGGTTAATTTATTTCAGTTTTATTACTTATAGATATGTAATTACATGTTTTTGTATTTCTTTAACTATGCCAGCGAAGACTACAGATGGAGTACCTGAAACCTTCAAAATTTTTATTCAAAAAACCAAGTTTGAAAGAGAAAGAAAGAGACGTGCTTGAAATGTAGAACTTGATGACACCCTTGATCACTACATTTGGAATGGGATGGACATTGTTCAATATAAAGTGATATTAGGTGATTGTGAAAAAATTACAAATATTGTTCCTAAAAAGGAATACTCCCTAGTTATTGTGGATATCCCTCATGGTTATAATATAAAAAACATTGGATATAATAGTGAGCCTTATACTTAGCAATGTTTCACTAAAGCAATTATCGGATTTATGGAAGTCAAATCACCATTTTGGAGTTTTTTAATTTTCCATTCAAACAAAAAACATGGATTAGTACAATCAAGCTTCAAGCGAAAGGAAAATACAAGAATGCAACTTTTTTGGTAAGATATTGAAAGTGTACCTTTATCAATTAAGATTAAAAATCAATTTTCACGACATTAAAAATCAAATTTCACGAGATTAAAAATCAATTTGCACAAGATTAATATTAATATCTCTAATAGATAGCCATCTACATGAGATATTGAAAGAATACATCTTGCAAGATGGACAACAAATGATTCTTATAATTCTATTGTTGTCAATGTAAAGGGTGGAGGGAAGCCTAATAGTTTATTTATTTATAATGTTGTGGTTAGATAGCTAATAGAGGAAAAATATTTGAAATGAGAGATGGCTAACATTTATCAAAAGTTACAAGCATTAATTAATTATCTTATAGATACATTTTCAACTGAAGGAGATTTGGTTTTTGATTTGTTCTTGGGTTTAGGTAAGATTTACGATGTAACATTTATCAAATCATACTTCAATCTTTATTATTTTTAATTTATGTTTTTAAAATTATTTAACTTAAGTATTTATTTTGTATTTGGTGATTAGGTGCAACACTAGTGTGTTGCTTAAAGAAAGGAAGAAATTGCGTAGCCATTGAAAGTGACCCACTACAACACAATTTTATTCAACAAAGAATTAATGTTATTCCAACGTTTTATTCAGCAAAGAGTTAATGTTATTCCAACACTTCCAGATGAAATAAAATAAGTTAGCATGAGGAAAGGAGATTTTAATGAACCAAAGGTGGAGAAATTCTCAAAGGAACCTTAAGTACCATTAGGAGGATTGATTAGAAATGATCACTTTGGAGAATGTGTGTATATCAAAGGCCCAATGGAAGAGAAAAATGACACAATGCAAGTAGAGAATGATGTCCAAGAAGATGGTGATGTGTCTCTTGAGAATAATTAATTTTGGATATATTATATCATTGATTAATTTCAATATGCCCTTGAAAACGATACTCAATTTTGCAAATTTTTGATGAGCTATAACTCTAATGTTTTGACTTTCAGATTTTAAACTAAGATGAATATGTACCTATTGTTGTTTTACAATGAATCTTTTTTATTATTTTCCTTTTATTTTAATTTATATGTGAATAAATATACTAGGGAAAATGACGCTAAATATTGTCATTCTTTTTCTTCAAATGTATACAAATACGGAAAAAATGCCAATTGTTTTTAAAATTTTCACTTTTTTTGTTCAATTATGTGCATAAAAATGTTTTAGTTGACATGTTATTTTAAACATATATATTCGAAAATGTGTAGTTTTTTTTATTATATAAGGATTTAAAATGTATTTTTTTTGCTAAATATTTAAAAATAGTGTTATTTAACTACAATTGTTTCCTATGTATTGATGTAAAGGTAAAAAATGTGTTAAAAAAATATTTTACACTTGAAAACATATGGCGCCATAGCTTAATTAAGGAGAGATAATTATATGAAAAATATTAATTTCAAGTAAATGGTATACAACATTTTAACATTGAAAAAAGAATGGAAAAACAATTAAAAACACAATTGAAAAAAATAAAAACGATTTAGAAAAAATTGAAAACAGTTGAAAAGATAAACATTTAAAAAAAACGTTGATACATTATCGATAAGAAGATTTAAAATATCAAAAAACATCCTAAAAATGGTGGTGGTGGGGGGGAGTTATCCGTAGTAAAACTTTTCAAAACGAGGTAAAAAATGTGACCCCTAAAAAATGATAACTTTGTAGAGTTCTCATTAAGTTGGTAACTTTGTTGAGCACATGTGTTGTTTGTAGAGAAGAAATATGGTACATTTCAATTGTGCATAGATTATCAACATTTGAATAAGATGACCATCTAAAACAAGTACCCATTGCCTATAATTGATGATCTTTTTTATCATCTCAAAGGAGCTACGTTTTTCTCTAAGATTGACTTGAGATGTGGATATCACCAAGTCAAGATTAAGCATGAAGACATACACAAGACATCTATTATAACAAGGTATGGATGCTAAGAGTTTGTAGAAGTTTCATTTGGGTTTACAAACACACTAGCTACCTTCATGTTCCTAATGAATAATGTTCTTAGAAAATATTTGGATCCGTTTGTCTTGGTGTTTGTTGATGATATTCTGGTGTATTCCAAGACTAAAGAAGATCACAATGAAAGTTTTAGGATGGTGTTACAAGTTCTAAGAAATCACCACATATACTTCAAATATAGTAAGTGTGATTTCTTTTGGAAGGAGATCCATTATTTGGGCCACACAATCTTAGAAAGTGGAGTGGCAGTAGATACCGAGAAGATCAAGGAAATCATGGATTTACCTACCCCTCATAATGTAACAAAAGTAACATTGTTTATGGGATTAAATAGATATTATAGAAGGTTTATTAAGGGATTTTACAAGATCTGTCATCACATTACCTCATTGTAGAGGAAGGGGAATAAATTTGTATGGTCAACAGAGTTTAAAGTCAACTTGCAAAAGATGAAGCACCTTTTGACCACTGCCCCTATTTTGAAGATTGCACACCCTGAGAAATATTTCTTCGCTTGTATTGATGCTTGCAAGGGAGAACTTGGTAGAGTTATTTTTAAAGAAAAGAAAGTGATCTGGTATGATTCAAAAACGTTAAATGAGCATGTGTAGCGGTATGCCACACATGAATTGGAGATTTCAACGATTGTGCATGTGATGAAGATGTGGAGACATTAATTTCTTGGGAGAAGATTTGTGTTGATGAAAAACCATTATGGTGTGAAATTTTTTTTTTGTCAACCACGATTAAAATATAGACAAGCCAGGTGCATGGCACTCATTAGCGATTTTTATTTTGAGATCAAGCACATACAAGAGAAAGAAAATCAAGTGGAATATTCCCTCAACTAAAATATGTATATGATACACTTAGTAGCATCAAGTGTAGGTGAGTCTGATGTCAAGCAGATAATTAGAATCCTCTTGCAAGAAGATAAGTTTTTCAATCTGATAAGAGAGGTATTAGAGCAACAATCTAGTGAGAAAAATTATGAGGGATACCAATTTTGAGGTGATAATTTACTACTGTATAACAACAGGTTGTATGTTCTTAATTCATCAAAGTTGAAACATCTCATCATGGATGAATTTCATAGGAGAAATTATGTGGGTCATCATGGTTATGAGAATATGATAACAGTTGTAATAAAATTATATTACTGGCCAAGAATGAAACAACATATTGTTGAGTATAATTCCAAGTCTTTGGAATTTCAATAGGTCAAAGTTGAACACAGGAAACCTGTAGGACTATTGAAACCATTGAAACTTACAAAGTGGAAATGGGAGACAATATCTATGGGTTTCATTAATGGTTTTCCAAAGACAGTTAGGCAACATGATGCAATAATTTTAGTTTCATATAATATGAGAAACAAAACTCACTTTATTCCCCTTAAATCTAATTTTAAAGCTATAGTTGTTGATGACATTTTTCTAAAAGAGATTTTTAGACCACATGGTCTACCCAAGACTATTATTTTAGATAGAGATGCAAGGTTCACTTCAATTTTTTCGAAAATATTATTTGCAGGTCTAGGAACGTAGAAAACATTCCACACAACTTTCCATCCTCAAACTGATGGTCAGACCGAAAGAGTGAAAATAGTGTTGGTATATGTAAATGTGTTGAACCTGCATAGAATATATCTAAATAAACAATAATAAACACATTTGCAGAGATAATTGGAGAAAGAAGAAGAAGGAAAGAAAAAATGAAAGAATTCTCATTAACCGTATTCCACACTCAAAGAGTGTATAATTTACAATATATATAGGATACATGATTAACTAATGAGCCATAGTGGTGGTCTAGAGTGATATGGAAACACACCAGCAATTCCAAGAGTAAATTTCCACCTAGTCTAGTCTCTCAGGTAGTTATGGGAGTGAACTGCCACCTAGTTGAGTTAACTAGTCCACTAGTCTTTAGTTAACTGACTGAACAGAAAGTAGTGAGGAGTAACTTAGCGAAACAAGTGTAATGCATTAGTCTGGTGATGATCCCAAGGAAAGTCTCCATTATATGGTGATGATCCCAATGTTGCATGGTGACAAAACCAATGCAACATCTAAACTCAACTCAACTAGTCAAACTGAAGTGTCAACTGAAAAAGAATATTCTCCAGGTGGAACATTATCCCCTAAAATCTAGGAGACTGGATAATGACTAATTATGAATAATAAACAAGGAAAAACCTGAAAACCTCATGGGAAACCCCCCCCCCCCCCCCTCAAATTACAATGCATAAAAAAAAATATGAGAAGGAACAAAATGCAGTTGCTAAGCAACCTTGTCCTTCACTACAAAAAGACCTCACAACTGTGCAAGTTTGTGCTCGTTGAAGATTTTGTTGAAGATGTAGATGTCTGCACGGATCTGGTGAAGTATATGCACCATTGATATTTCCACACATATCCACTTTATCTTCTTGTAATTAAGAATATCCAAATAAATTTTGGATGAAATTTTTAAAACCGTGTGACCATTTCCGAAACAATGTTGAAATTTTGTTGATTTTAAAACAATCATAACTTCATTTCTCAGAATCCGTTTCAGACTAATTTTTTTTTTAAATTGGATATTTTCCGAGAGGAATTCAAATATACAATTTGTTTCTACAAATTTGTCTTAGAAAATATCATAATTGAGTATGATGTGTGTGGCTCCCTTTTTTTTTCTTGAGATGCATGCATTGTGCATGGAAAAGTGTCTGCATGTGACCCCTAAGATGCATGCCATATATCTTCCACATGAAATTAAGAAAAAAAAAATATGAAATGGAGTAGACATCATATTCAATTAATGGACTACAAATTTGTGCAAATACTTTTGTAGAATACTCTTCATAATAAGAGACTTGATCTTCAGATGGCTTCTCTTCTGACTTTATCTTTCCAATCCCCTGCATGCAATCTTCACAATCTTATTTATTCCCAAATAGAACCTCCAATGTGGTCCATAATCCATTTGGAGTGAATTATTTTGTGACATCACATACTTGGTGGAGAATTTCTGGAGAAATAGAGAAGCAGATAAATCCTATTGCCATCTCTTGTCTATTGAGAAAGTCATTTTTCTCATCGATGGAATCAGGCCCTACTTTTGTTTCCATAGTTATTTTGTATAAGCCTCTACTTATGAGAAACCGTAGAATCTTTGGCTTCCACTCCAAATAGTTATGAGGCGTGAGAAGTATTATCAGTCAGTAAAACATAAATTCCATTTTTTATGCATTCTTCAATCTTCAGTACCTACAAAAATAATATGGTGTATATTTTTATTAGCAGTCTGTCGGCTCTGATGCCATGTAAATTTGTTTAACCTGCATAGAATAGATCTAGCTAAACAATAATACACACATTTGCAAATAGAATTGGAGAAAGAAGAAGAAGAAGAGAAAGAATGAAAGAATTCTCATTAACTGTATTCCACACTCAAAGAGTGTATACTTTACAATAGATATAGGATACATGAGTAAATACTGAGCCATAGTGGTGGTATAGAGTGATTTGGACACAGACCAACAGTTACGGGAGTAAAATGCCACCTAGTCTAGTCTGTCAGGCAGTTACGGGAGTGAACTGCCACCTAGTTGAGTTAACTAGTCAACTAGTCTTCAGTGAACTCACTGAACAATGAGTAGTGAGGAGTTAACTCATGGAAACAAGGGTAATGTGTCAGTCTGGTGATGATCTCAAGGAAATTGTGCATTATCTGGTGATGATCCCAATGTTGCATGGTGACAAAACCAATGCATCATCTAAACTCATCTCAACTAGTCAAACTAAAGTGTCAACTAAAAGAGAATATTCTCGAGGTGGAATATTCTCCCCTAAAATATAGGAGACTGGATAATGACTAATTATGACTAATAAACAAGGAAAATCCTTAGGAAAAAAAAATCTTGTGAAGTAACTCCAATAGTATACATGTTGAGGATCCATGTCATACATGAACCCAAATAATGGGAAGAATATCTACCCCTGGTAGAGTTTGACTATAACAGTGGTTATCAGGAATAATTGAAGATGAGTTCATTCAAGGCTATATATGGAATAAAATGTACAATTCCAATCATTTGGGATAGTCCACTAGAAAGAATCACACTTGGACCAAAATTGCTAAAGGAAATGGACTAGGAAATGATCAGAATAAAGAATAATTTGAACAGAGCATAGTATAAGAAGAAGAGATATTCTTATAGTAAGATAATGCACAAATATTTTATGGTGGAATATCATGTGTATCTCATGGTAAATACCAAAAGGATCTCCCTAAGGATGGGAACTTGTGCCAAGTTAGCACCCCATTACTATGGACCATTTGAAGTCCTAGAAAGTGTGGGACAAGTAGCATGTAAACTTTCCCTTCCACCTACTGTTAGAGCTCACAATGTGTTCCATGTATCTTTATTAAATAAATACATTCTTGAATATAATAATGTAATTGATTGGACTATGATACAACTGGAACCAGAGGGAGAATTCTAGCATGAACCTCAATGTATCATGGACAGGAGAGAAACATTTATCTGTAAACTGGTTGTCGTGCAATTGAAGGTGCAATGGAATCACTTTGGAGAACAAGAGGGCACTTGGGAACTAGAAGATTCCATGATAATGGAATACCCCAAATTGCTTCTTGTATAAATTGTGTATATATGGTGTTTTAAACATCAAGGATGGTGTTTCTTTAAGGGGGAGGGGAATGTAAAATATGGTTTTCCCCATGACTGTAGTTATGTTAAGACTTCATTTATTATGATTATGAAGCATGTAATTATGTTTGTGATTAAATAAAATAACATAAAATTGACTATGAAGGAATCCCTGAGTATTGTCCATGATACCACGAGTGGGATTAGTGAGGTGGAACCATAAAGTTTCAATGAGGAAAATAAGAATATTTCTCAACAATCTATCGTACACTTGCACAAATTGAATACACTACCTTCCTAATGTACCTAAACTGCATGGAACCTTAGAGACTGTTTATGGTGATCATGATTGGGTGGTTGAGAAGTTATAAATACTAACTGATTTGGTACTTGGAGGAGTGAAAAGGTATATTGATACCTCAACCAAAAGTGTGCATTGTATTTTCCCATTTGATTTGAGAGCCTGACACACTAGGTTTCTTCTGACAAAAGTCATTAGGCATCCCAAGGATAGGGAGGAAGAAGAGGGAAAAGTTGAAAAGATAACATAGTCCTGGGAAGATGAGTATATGAAGAGATGTAATAATGATACAATGTGGAAGAGAGAAAGACATAAATATTCTGTGAAGTGGAAGAGAACCAAAGTGTGGATACAAGAAGACTAGATTCACATAGAAGGGCATAGGACTATTGTGAACAAAGTGAGTTTAAAACTCAGAAATATATGGTGTAGTGATCATAGGAACTCACACACACATATCTGCACAAAAGAGAAGATTTGGAATGTTTTTACCAGGAAAATAAGAATCTTTCCCAAGATTTTAATGGTGACTCTAGAGAAGAGAATACTTGATCCAGACTGGGGCAACAAAATACCACAACTTGATGTTCACTGGAAAGAAATTGACACCAGTAAGAGGAGGATGTTGAGGGATTATGTATCAAACAAGGGGCTCCCTTGTGCAGGGCATGTCCGGGCCTTAGTGGGAAGAGGGAAGATTCTATTGTTGTCAGTAAAGTGAAGGACTAAAACCTTCCTAAAGCGTTTCTTGATTTGGAAGTCAACTGAACTACTCCTTTGGTTGTATCATGGCTTGGAAGTGGGTGGCATGCTTTATAAAATAATAATTCAGTGTAGCTTATGTTTGGGTGGAAAGGGATTTCCCCTCAGTCGGTTAGATGGTTAGATTCTTCATTGAATAGATACGTGTATTTTTCTTTCCATGTCAATTTCATGAATAATAATGATGATAAAAAGTTTTAAGTTTATGTTGAAGATATTGTTAAATAAAAAGATGTTGAATTCTTGAGTAAAATGGAATAGAAATAACCCCATTTCAATATTAATTGTGTTAACTATGATTAAGTTTATAAGGATTGTAAATACATGACAAATTTTCTCTAAACTGCCTATCCATTGAATGAAAATCTTGCAAGATACAAAATGTTCAGTGGAGTATTTGGGATGAGTGATCCTAGTTGATGGGTAAGTCATCTTGTGTCAAGAGGACGTAGGGATGATAAGTCCTAGAAAAAATATTAACTTGATGATTTCCCTTTCCTTTAATTGGAAGGATTGAAGGATGCAATATATTCATTTTCGTTTGAAGTAGAGTACTCCAGTGGCTTATTAGCCAAAAGAACCAATTTAAACTCTAGTAGGGAAAAAGTAGGACTATTGGGTTTCTAAATCCTTAAAACCATCCTTTAACCCTGATGAAAACCTTCTATTTGAACTCATAGAAACAACAACTATTGATTCGACAGAAGGAGGAGATCCTAATCGTTGATCAAAGATCTAGACCTTGGGAGGAAGCCTAGCAAAAGGTGAGAACATCGAAAGAACCCAAGGTGAGAGGTCACAATATATTTTTGATGGGAAAGTCCTAAGTAATTATGGGCCATTGATATATTGGAGGTTGAACCAATGATATTTGGGCCATTAATTCCTAAGTGATATGATGGAAATCCTATTAGGAATTTGGAAATCGGGAAAACCTGGAAGCGGGTATAGAAGGAATTCTTGATGGGTAGAGTCTGATGCCAAGAGTCAAGGACCATGGATCCATCGGTATGGGTGCTAGTATATTTAGGATAGTCATATGTATCTGAGGATCCACATCAGATAAGGATGATTGGTAAGTTTCACGATCACTTCAAGCGAGAGTATTTCGATGGTGGAGGACCCCAAGTGGATAGAAGCTACTTATTTGTGGGACATGTTTCCGATATAATCTCAGCCATAGAATTGTTGGGTAACCCACATGTTCTCTTCTTAAATGGGTGATGGAAGAGTTATTATTTTTCATGTAGTTCAAGGGATCGATTTGATCGGGGACTTCAATCTCCAAACCTGAAGATTGTTGGATCCATGGAAACAGGTACATCAGAGAACTATTATCAGGATTGAAATGTGGGTAAGATAAACTTATTTCCTAATGGATAGAAAGACTCATTCACCAAAAAATATTTATTTAGTGGTGTAGAGTGAATATCAACCATCCAATAAGGAATATTTGGTTCCTGGTCTCTGTAGTAATCTTTTGATGTGGATTTGTCAGAATTTGGTCCTTGGGTGAGTAGACACTACATGGCTAGATGTTGGGATAAGAGTTCTTGTGAATTCGACGATGCACAGGGTAGATGAGGGTTCAAACTTGAGTTTTGAGGATACAAGAAAGAGAAAATATGACATCACAAAAACCTAAGTTTAGTGGGTTGGGTGTGTTACATAATTAAAGTTATTTTCAAGGATGGCGATCTTAAGAAAGCAAATAATTGTTTCATATAATTATTGAAAGTGATATTTATCCAGATTGTAACATCCCTCTCTTGCGATCACACATTATTGACTTATTATTTGAGGACACTTGTGTGCAAGTGATCTGATTTTAGTAAATGGTTGTTTGTTTGCTTATGGATTCTTATGATGATGTTGATGGATTATGATGTTATGTCATTTGATATCTATGTATTGATAGATGCTATTGACGAGTTTCCCCTGAGTGTGAAGGACACTTGATAAATTAAGGATGCCATTGGAATCAATGGACATCCTTGGACTCCAGATCGAGTCAGGAACTGGACTATATTTGTTTGGGTATTTTTATTTATGCATATGTGACATATGATCAGGTATATTATGATGTTGTTTATAGATCATTGACAATGTTTCGTTGATGGATGTAGGATGACGGATTCTTTCTAATCAGACTCACATAAGGAGTAAAGGGGCCATGCAAAACAACTAGATATTTAGGGAGAGGTGTGGCAGCAACCTTGGCACAACCTACTAGCACTCTCATCGTGGCTTGAATTGTAGGTTAATGATTACCTAGTTCGAAAGATCCATGATGTCGTGAGGGAAGACATGATCCATGGAGTCAAGACTAAGGGTCACACAATAAGGCAGGGTTCTTATTCCCAAGAGGCCCTTAGTCTCTCACAAGGTTTCTTGAATGAAGTATTGACTCCAAGGGTTGGACAACTACCAAAACTAGTCAAAGGCGAGTGGCACCCTTGGAGAACATAGTCCGTCTTGAAGGGAACATTGCATAAATAAAAATTGAATCAAAGGTGAGTGGTACCCTTGGAGCACATAGTGCATCTTGAAGGGCATGTTGCGATATAAAAAAATGAGTCAATGAATCTAGGTAGCCTAGAAAATTTGAGCGAATGTTAAACCTTAAAACCTTGAGCACTTGCCAAATTAATTGATTGATTAATTAATTAACTAAAGAATGAATTTTTTTAAGCATAATCCCTAAGGGTCTAGGCATTTTCAAAGAAAGATTTAACTAATACTAAGTCTAAGTCAGTGAGAAGACTAAAAATTGGAAATTTGGAATTAAATGATGAGGGGATGAAATAAATCAAATTAAGAATAAATGAAAATAAAAATAAATCCTAAGGAATGATTATTACACTTGTGCAAGTAAATAGGAAATTAGAATTTTAGTTGAGAAAGGAATAAAGCATAAATGTGTAAGAATAGAAAGGTATGTAGTCTATTATAACTAAGTAACTTTTAGAAAGGCGCCAGTCATTAAGAGGGAAATAGAGGGAATAAAGGGAAAACTAGGAGTAATTTTAGGATCTCTTTTAGGATGGGTGAGGGGAGTTGACATTCAATTTAATTAAATTGTGGATTTATTAGTGCAACTAAGGTAAAAAGTGACAAGTGTATGGGGGGTGGGGGGGGATTTCTAGTTAAATTTAAAAAAAATGAATTTAATGTGCAAACGGAAAGTGATCACCAAGAAAAATTCTATAAAAGAAATGGATGAGAGGAGGAAGGGGGGATGAATGGTATGAGTAAGGTTATGCTGCAAAAATTCTGAATGAATTTTCTTGTGAGAGTTGGGATACCCTTCTCGATAAAGAGAGTGATATCTCTAACTTGAGAGGTGAGCTCGAAGCTAGAGTATTTTTATTTTGGTTATGTGTGGCCCCTTTGTGGATCAGGGGTCTAAGGGGGAAGAAGAGTACCCATAGCATCGGTTGGCAGGTTGTTATATCCCTAAAATTCCCTACTCATGCATATATGTGATTGGCCTTCTTGCTTACATAATTTTCCAAATCATTGTTGAGGATCTCTACTAAAAAAGCCAATTTTTAGACCATGTATGCACCCTGCGCCACTATTTTCTGGGTACATATTGACACAAACCCCCACGCCTTCCCTCCAAAGGGTTGCGAAACCTCCTGGTCTAGGATCGTTCAATTCCTGAGTCAGAGCAACTCCTCAGGTTTCTCTTTGGAACCCGAAGGTTCTATCATAGGTCCTTCCTTTCTTGGCTTAGGTTGTGTGGTACCTGTGGACCCTCTCCTTAGTGCTTTTCAAAGTTTTAACACCAACGACACTAATCTTTATGATATACTTCCCCTTTGATCTGACCACAGACTATGACTGTGGGATAGCTCTCTTCCCACCTCCCTGCTTCAGAAATTTCACGAGCTCCTTGTTCCCTTTTCCCCGATCTCTGAATCGGTGAATTCTTCAAGACCACATCTACGGTCCACGTTTTTTATCGCGCTCAACGCCTAAGATTTGAATTGCGACTTTGGACTTTGTGAGTCCTTTATTACCTCAATTCCTTCGTTCCCAATTTATGAATTATTGAAGCATTGATCCTTTATCCAGGTGGATATCGGTTGCCACCCACCTTTTCCAACTGGCTCAAAACAATTTTCTCGCAATTTTGGCAATTTACTATTTTTAGCAGTTTTGACTTCCGCGGCCATTTTGATGGCCTAAATGAAGTTTTTTCAGGATTGAGCTTCTCAAATTTATCCAAAGTCATGAATGATCCCCCAAAATGAATTTCCTCGACGACACCTTTCCAATGGGCTATCATGCGCCTAAAACAAATATCGTATGCAAAAGTTACGACCCCAAGAAGTTGATGTACTAACTTACCGAAATGTTGCCCAAATGACTTTTGGCGCTTCATCTACTAGAGTTAGGTTTTTGGATGTATAGGGTTTTTGGAATTCCTATTTATTGTAAAAGGCCTTCAGAGCCTCATTGTATTTGTCTTCTTATGAATGCGAGTAGCCGTCACAGATAAGCTGCCACCATTCTAGCAAGTCTTTCACTCTATATTTTTACAGTCTCTGCACATTCCTTTCATTAATAGAAATTGTGTATTATTGTATATCTGTGACTCTTGTTATATTTCCTATATATCTCTATTATATTGTTGGATATCTACGATATCTCTGTACATTTCTTTATTATATCTCCACTCTCATTTCGTGCCGAAAATAATCCAGATCAGTGGTATTAGAGCAGGTTGCTCTTGATCGTTTTTTAGTGCATGTCCCCGACGACATCCGAGTATATAAAATTGGTTCTCAAGCTTGTATCTCTTGAGGAAAATCTCTCTCTCACACCCAAGAAACACTCAATGGCAGAAGAAAACAAAAATGACGGAGTAGATGATCCTATCAGTCTATTGCTTGAGCAAGCTCTCACGCGACAGTGGGATGAAATGATGGAGAATTTTTCCCACATCCTTCAACGCCTTCCAATAGAAACAAGCACATATTCATCAAATGGCCACTTTGGAGGCACCTCATCTTTCAAGTTATAAGTTAATTTTGATATTCCTGTATTTCAAGGACAAATAGATGCAGAAGCCCTAGAAAAATGATTAAACTTGCTAGAAGGTTATTTATCTGTTCACAATTTTTTTGACAGAGAAAAGATCACCTTCTCACTCCTTAAAGCTATCGTCCATGTCAAACATTGGTGGGAAACTTACTGGGCACATAGTTCCACATAGGAGTTTGGAATATATGGGGCTAATCCCACTTGGGATTTTTTTATGGATGCGGTAAAGGAACAGTATTACCGTCTTGGAAACTATGAGGACCTGTACATGAGATGGAACACACTGCAGCAAGACAAGGGCCAAGCAGTTCTAGATTTCACCAATACCTTCCATACCTTGCGCACCAAGCTGGGTATCAAAGACTCCGAAAGAAATTTGGTTCAAAAATACCATGGGGCTCTACACAGATACATCCAAACTGAAATGGATTTTCTGGACATCTCATGGATTTTCTGGACATCTCATCACTCGGTGCTACTTATCGATATGTTGTTAAAATTGAGCAGAAATTTAAACCCCAAAATAAGCAAGAGTTCGGGTCTGCAAATCCGCAACACCCAAAGTATGACAAAGACGGCCCTGACAAACAGTCTCCTAAAAAACCAGTCCAAGCCACAAGAAAATAAGGGTCACGGGAAGAGAAAGAAGGAAACCAGAAAATGGTGTTATTTCCACAAAATCCCCTGGCACAACACCGATGAATGTCACTCAAAAAAGTATTGGTGGCCATGATCAAATTCAAGGAGCAGAACCCTGATTTGGAATCTGATTCTGAAAATATTGGTAAAGAAAAGATCATTGACGCAAACCCCACTGTTATTTTCATGGAGAAAACAATTCAACCAAAAGAACCAACAGATCCTGAAGAGGGGGAGTACCTTTTTCATTCACAAATGTGGGTGAAGGGGACCCCACTACATTTTATTGTTGATAGAAGAAGCCATAAGAACCTCATCTCAGCAGAGATCTTCAAACAGTTGGTATTGTCAACAACATCACACTCGCAGCCATACAACATCGAGTGGTTTCACCAAGGACAAGATCTTCGTGTCAGCCAATAGTGTCGATTTTCATACAACATTCAGCCCTTCAAGGATGAGGTATTATTTGATGTTTCCCCACTGGATGTCTGTGATTCCCTCTTGGGCCAACCATATATGTGGAGATGCCATGTTGTTTATGAGTCTCAACCCTTTAGTGTCATTGTTACTTTGGGGGGTCATATCTATAGAATACTAGAGGTAATTCCAACAATTGTTCCACTTAAACAGTGCCGCAAGGTAGTATATCATACTGAAAAATTCATCTTCTTCACAATTTGTTCAAAAGGGGAACATAAGGACACTGCAACCACTATAGCGTTACCCCAAGCACTTTCTATCCAAAAGAAGCAGGTTGACAAGGTTGTAGCAAAGTTCAACGATTTCTTCTGCACGCAGGAATCTCATGTAGCCAGACTGGTTAAAAAGGTCCAACCCTTCCAACCACATGTTTGTGACAACCTTCAACAAGCTAAGCAACACAACGTCTCTAGCAAGGCAAGCAACTCACCAAGATTCAGATTCAACAAACGATTTTCCCTCTCCCCTGGGAACTCAATGCAATGGATACCATTTCTTTCTAAGGAGGGAGGATTTATCCAGGTGGATATCGGTGGCCACCCACCTTTTCCAACTAGCTCAAAACAATTTTCTGGCAATTTTGGCAATTTACTATTTTTAGCAGTTTTGACTTCTAGGGCCATTTTGAGGGCCTAAATGAAGGTTTTTTGGGATCAATATTATCAATGATAGATGAAGGAATGATTGAGCCCCAAAAATGAATCTCCTCGATGATACCTTTTCAATGGGATATCATGCGCCTAAAACAAAGATCGTATGCAAAAGTTACAACCCTGGGAAGTTGATGTACTAACTTACCCAAACGGGTCCCACATGACTTTTGGCACTTCATCTCCTAGGGTTAGGTTCTTGGATTTCTAGGGTTTTTGGAAATCCTGTTTATTGTAAAAATTCCTTCAGAGCCTCATTGTAATCGTCTTCTTGCAAATGCGAGTAGTCGTCACATCTCTTCTCAGAGATAAGCTGCCACCATTCTAGTGAGTTTTTCATTCTGTATTTTTACAGTCTCTATACATTTCTTTCATTAATTCAAATCATGTATTATTGTATATATATGACTCTTTTTATATTTATGATATATCTTTGTTATATTATTGGATATATGTGATATCACTATACATTTCCTTATTATATCTCTGCTCTCATCCTGTGCCGAAAATAATCTGGATCAATCCTTCACCACGTGTCCTATCTTAATGGATGGCTAATATTTCTTCGGCTCCTAGCTCTTAAGGTAACCTCTCCTCGGATTTTCTCCAAAGGATTCTTCCTCTAAAATCCATATATCTTTGTTACGTGTCCTTCCTAGTATCAACAACTAGGATTGACTCACTCTTTGTGACCTTGCAAATATTTTTGAGACTTTGCAATTCCTCAAATCTCATTGCACACTTAGCTCACTTTCCTCTTTGAGACTTAAGTTGTTCTCGAACTACTCCTGCACCCCTTGCAGAGTTTTGCACATACTCTCCTACAAATTTTCTCATCTTGAAAACCTTCAAGGTTCCTAGTTCCCCTGCATCATTTAGTGGATTTCCTCTTGCCCTCCTGGCAGCTTAACGCCCTCCTCATGATCTTTGTAAGATGGACTTACGATATCCTCGGCACACTCCTTGCGGTTGGCTCATTTCTTTGAAGGCTTCTCCCTTAGCTTTATGGAAGGGCTTAAGGCATATCCTTTCCTTTGTCAATGCACTCTAACAAAGCCTTCCTTCCTTAGAATGTTCAATAATTCTGGGATTCTCTTAAGGATTTCAACACTTCAAATTGTGTTGACTTCACATGTATTCACAGCAACTCGCTTCCCTCATGACAGCTTCCCTCAGAGTGTTCAGTAAATCTAGACTGTGTATTCCCTTATACAACCTTTCCTTCCAAGGTACTTAACCACCTTTAAATTTCCTCCCGAGTGTGTGAATTATCTTGGTATTCCCTCCTGGCATATTCTCTTCTAACTCCATTGAGTTCAGACACGCACTCCTTGTGTCAGTTCACAGAGTTTCCTCACTCTGTCGCCCACTCCTTTCACTTAACCTAGAGAAATAGACCTAATCCAACACACTAACATATAGAAAGTTATAGTTCTACCCTTGCAGATGATTTCTAACACACATCTACAAATCAAATTCATACAAATGACATTCACCACAAACCATCCATACATTCATTACATAGAAAATGATAAACAAAAAAAATGTTCCTTTTCTTCTATTAATGACAAAATGTCGAATTACAAATGGTTGAGTCTGGACTGCGACTAAGTCTCGACTCTCTGTGTTTCTCATATGCATATCTCATCCTATAACTGGATGCCTCTACTCTAATCTCAATAATACAAGAGTTTATACAAGAGGGGCTCCACAAGATTCCCTCCAAGATAATATAGTGGTGTCAAATAACCATTCAAAAATGCCTGACTGTCATGGTAGATTACAATGATGGAAATATTCACCAAATCAGATACAGATCCCTCCTACCCTTAACCACTTAATGGCGAAATTATCTCCATCTTATGCGAAGGCACAATTTGGTTCTTCCAGTTTGTCAACATTGAATGCCCATATCATGATTTATATTCTCAAAGGAAAAATGAGAGGGCGACACCTCTCCCTTCCTCGAATGCACACTACGTGTGTTAATCGGCTAGCACGTGCTGAGCTGGAGTGATGCTCCTGCATCATACTCCACGGCTACGAAAATGATGAGATTCTGCTCATGAGCTTCCCATCTTTGTTGAAATCCTCCTCGATCCAAAATTTCTCCTGGAGTTGTCTTTCTGCTCCTCTGCTACATTTTTTCTACTCCTATATCTCCCTTGTTTCTCGTGTAGGTCCCATTCTGTCCAGATTCTCCTTGCTGACTACTTCTATTGTTGACCTTGACATCAACTTCCTTATCTCCTCAGTCACCTTGTCCATTTTGTCTATTGGTTGGCTCTCCTTATGTGGTATTCTCTGTCACACTTTCTTATGCCAATCAAAGGGTAGATCATCCTGATTCCCCATGTTGTTATTTTTATCTCTTGTGGTCTTATCTTGCCACCCTGCTAGAATATCTAGTCCTACAGTCTCATCATTGGTGTTAGATCAATTCTAACCTCCTCTAGTTTCTCCTTGGGATGGTCTTCTCCCCCGTCTATTTCCATCTTAACCTATTGGATCTGCTGACTTTGCACTATCACCCTCCTCTCTAGGGCTTCCAACTCTTCATACAAATCAGAAAAATCCATGTTGTCTGCCTCCTCTTCTTCTATAAACTCCAATGTTGCAATTATTCCCTATTCATCTTCCTGACTAAAAATATTGAGAATTTCAGTGGAATTATCTCCTCCTTCTACTGGGGAAAACATCATTGTTTTATCCTTCCCCTCCTCCTTGTCAGTTTCTGCTGGTTGTCCTTCTATTGTTGCATTTGCAACACGCGCTCTTACCTCATCTGGGTGACTTGGTAGGAATATATCAATCCCTCCAATGATAAGAATACATTTTTTATCCTCCTCTATCAACACTCTTTGCTAATCCAAACCTTCTTCCGAGTTCACACGATTGTCAGGCAGTCTCCTCTCCTCTTCCTTTCCCACCTGGAAATCTAGGATTTCTCTTTTTCCCTACTAGAAGTCTATGAGATCAACTAATCCCACCTCATTGCCCACCTATAAATATCAATTTCAATTGTTTCTCCTCTGGTAGTCTATGAGATCCTCACTTGACCTCCCTTCGTCATTACTAAGGCTTTTTCCAGCTTCTGGTTCACAGATGTAAACCATTTCCTCCTCTGTGTCACTGAGGTTTTCAATTTCCTTCAGCCACCTCCTCAAATCTCATTGCTTCTCCCTAGCCAACAAATTCTAGACATGGCATTTAGTTGTTCTCTTCAAGGGCCATTCATACCTACGATGCACCTTTGTCCCCTACTGCATTTTGAATGCTAGCTTCTTGATATAGGCTCAGATTTCAGTGAACTCCTTGTCAATTTCTGATTTTATTTTCATCTTGTGACTTGATACTTGACCGCACATATGAACTTCAGTAGCCATCTTCACCTTCTACCTACCCTCCTGGAAAGTATGTTGTTCACTCTGCAACTGAGAGCATCTCTAGTTTCTCCTTTGCCTGAAATCTACAGACAAAAATTGAGCTCTGATACCACTCCTGGAGGAGACCCCACCCCTCCCAAGAGGTTGCACAACCTCCCATTATAGGATTATTCAACTCTTGAGTCATATCGACTCCTCAGGTTTCTCTTTGGAACCCAAAGGATCTATCACAAGTCCTTCCTTTCCAGGCACATGTTTTGTGGAACGCACAAACCCTCTCCTCAACACTTTTCAAAGTTTTAACACCAACGACGCTAACTCTCTATGCTATACTTCTCCTTTGATGTGACCATGGACTATGACTATCAGACAACTCTCTTCGCAACACCCTGCTTCGAAACTTTCACGAGCTACTTGTTCCCATTTCCCTGATTTCTGAATTGACGAATTCTTCAAGACCACATCTGCGGTCCACATTTTTCCTCATGTTGAACGACTGAGATTTGAATCGTGAGTTTGGAATTCAGGATTCCTTTCTTCCCTCAATTTATACCTTCCCAATTTACGAATCATCGAAGTGTTTATCCTTCTTCGCGTGTCCTATATCAATGGATGACTAGGATTGCTTCGACTCCTGGCTCTTCGGGTAACCTCTCCTCGACTTTTCACCGAAGGATTCTTCCTTCTAAATCCGTAGATGTCTGCTACATTCCCTTACCTGTATCAATGAATAGGATCGACTCTCTCTTCGCGACCCTACAAAGATCTTCAAGATTTCGCAATTCCTCGACTCTCATTGCACACTTAGCACACTTTCCTTCTTGAGACTTAAGTTGTTCTTGAACTTCTTTTGCACCCATTGCAGAGTTCTGCACAAACTCTCCTACAACTTTGTTCGGCTCGAAAACCTTGAAGGTTCCCAGTTCCTCTGCGTCCTTTAGTGGACTTCCTCTTTCCCTCCTGGCATCTTGATACCCTCCTCCTGAGCTTTGTAATAAGAAATTATGATATCCTTGAGGCAATCCTTGCACTTGCCTCAATTCTTCGATGACTTCTCCCTTAAACTTATGGAAGTCTTTGAGGCATCTCCTTTCCTTTGTTGATGCACTCTTGCAAATCCTTCCTTCCTCAGAATGTTCAGTAATTCTGGGGTTCTCTTAAGGGGTTTAACACTTCAAATTGTGTTGACTTCGCATGTCTTCACACCAACTTGATGCCCTCCTGGCAACTTATCGCAGAGTGTTCAATAACTCTGTATTGTATCTTCCCTTATACATCTTTTCTTTCCAAGGTACTTAACCACCTTGAAATTTCCTCCCGAGTCTATGAATTATCCTGGTATGACCTCTTGGTAGCTTCTCTTCTAACTCCACTGAGTTCAGACATGCACTCCTTGCGTCGGCTCATAGAGTTTCCTCACTCTATGGCACACTCCTTGCACTTAACCTAGAGAACCAGACCTAATCCAACACACTCACATATAGAAAGTTATATTTCTACCCCTGTAAATGATTTCTAACATACATCTACAACTCAAACACATACATATGACATTCACCACAAACCATCCATACATTCATTACATAGAAACTAATAAACAAAAAAAAAATCTTCCTTTTTTCTATTAATGACATAATGTCAAATTACAAATGGTTGAGTCTGGACCACGAATGAGTCTCAGATATCTGTGTTTTTCCTATGCATATATCATCCTCTAATCAGATGCCTCTACTCTACTCTCAACA
>CBVK0100228330.1:0-25273 GCA_900067695.1 Picea abies
CGCTCTTCCGATCTCACATCATTCGAGATGAAGAGGACCGTTTGGAGGTGAATTTGAAGGAGAAGTTTGAAGCAATGAAGGTGGTATATCATCAACTTTCTCTTTTAACAAAGAGTAATATTTGGCTTGAGTTGCGACTGCAACTTTGTTCTTTTTAGAGTCACAAATACACATAAGGACATAGGATGAAGTAGAAGGGGTAGATTGGATATGAATGACTAATTGGGATTGATATTTAGAATGAAAAAGTTGTGATAAAATGACAGGTGTATAAGGTTTCCCGGTCTCTTGGAGGAACTTAGTTACTTTGACATGTCTTGCACAATCTTTCATGTAATGATCATCACCACAAATAAGGCAGGGGTAACGATGTTTAAGTTTGTCTTTCTCATCAACGGTTTTTGTTTTTGATTTATTAGATTGTGGATTATTATTCTTGTCCTCCTTATTCTTACCCTATCCTTTATTTTTATTTTTATTTTTCCCGGCAGGCATGGATTGAAAAAAATTAGCTTCGACAGTCTTACCGGTGGAAGGAGCAAGAGAAGGAGTATCTTGTGCATTGGAATCATTGGATTTGGGATTGGTGTGACTAGTGTGCGTCGACTGGGTCTCAGTGTGGAAGGTGCCAATCACACCATCAACAACATGAGAGGATGTTGGAGGTTTTTGGGTAGGGTTTGTGGAGGAACGACGAGCGTCAGGGATCAAATCATAAAGTGTTCTTGTTTGCAAATAAACAAGATCAAGATACTGAGCATGACTAATCGCATGTTCTTCAGTGAAAACACACCCATGGAGACATCATGAACGATAGGTCCAATGAGTTATTTGGTAAACCACTTGGCCAATAGTTGATCCGGTAGAAGAACTTTGATTAAACGTCTTCTTCTCCTCCACTCATGAATGTGATCGGAAATATGAGTGGATGAGGATTTCTTGAAAGAAATCAAAATTTTAGTTCCTATCTTGTATTGAATTGGTAGCTGGTAATGTGTCAGAAAATCCATGGCTAGGGTGTTAAAATCATTAAATAAAACTCAAGGTTACTCGATGTACCATTTTTCTGTAGAACCTGTGAGATTTCATTGGAAAAGACGTAGTCTGATGGAGTCATCCATCAAGGAGTTGGATGAACACCACAGATGAAAAGTCATAACATGATTATTAGGATATTCTCCTTCTCGACTGTCAAATTTAGGCATGTCGTACGGTAACTTGTCCAGTATGACAGGCCAATAAGGAGAATATAAGATAGGATCATTCAATATCCTAGACAGATTAGGTAAATCCAAAGTGGCCAGGAAAGGCAACTGTCGGTTCACTTGTGGAGACTGGTAGTTTTGAAGGGGAAGTCCCATAGGTATACCAGTAGGTGTTACACATCAAAATTACTCACTTCAATGAAGACCCATTGTCATCATCGTTAGTGTTGCAAGTGTTGCATTTTGGTTGCAAGTGTCGCAAGCATCATATTGTCATCTTTCCTATGTCATGTCTCTAATGATATCATAAGGAAACTTAAGAGACCTTCAAAAACTGGTTTAAGGAAGAGGAATCATTTTATAAAGAGTGCAAGTCTTTTTCCACTGAGAAAACCACTAAAAAATTAATTTTGGAAGGCAATGCTCCCCTATACACTGTCAGGGTGTTATAACCCTAATTTTCACCAAACATACTCACCTGACATCAGGCCATCCCATATGCCTTCTTTGCCAAGCCAGTACTGAACAAATCTTCTTAAAAACACCCTTTTTAAAGGCCCATGTGCCCTACTCCACTACTGCACAAGTGTACACGCTAGATGCCTCACTACAACCCGCGTGTACCTACAAAAGCACAAAAAAAGGAAAGTTGCTGACGGAACACACAACTTTGGGTAAGTTAACTAAACCTTCTGGCCATGCATGGCTGGTCATTCGACCAAATACCTAGCTCCTTCTAGCCTATAAAAGAAGGGGTAAGGGTCCTATTTGAAAGAAGGAAAATCATAGTAAAGAGACTATACCCAATTGAGCATTCCCCTTGTCCCAACCATTAGCCACCCTTGTGCAAAGAGAAGTATAAAGAAAAGAAGTTGGAGGACAGTTGAAGAGGAGTCTAGGACTAGTTTCGAGGAGTAGTGTTGACCACATATTGTCAGTTTACTCTTGTGAAGATTAATACAAAAGGAATACTTTTCTCGTCCTGTCATATCATGTGTTCAAGTTGAATATTTATTTTATGATATTGTCACAATTAACCCAACAATTAGTATATGAAATGCATGTTCACAACTTTTTGTTTGTTCATGTGTGAGTGCAGGTCAGCTTTGGGAGGAGGCTTGCAATCAAAGAGCGAGTGAAAGAAAATGGATCGACATCAAACAAACAACTCAAGGTAGAGTTACCGAATCTTGTTTTCACCTTTGTATTACATTAATGTGGGGTTTTGTGTTGGGAGAATATAAAAGAGTAGAAGCCTTTGAAATGGTCATTTTATGCATGCATGATTAGAGCCCTTAAATGCTAAGTCTGTAGGAGGGATTCCCAACCACAACATAGGGAGTGCCAACACTCCCTGACCTCCTTTGGGGGAGCGTTCCAACACTCTGTGCCCCATTTTGAGGGATCGCTGGCCTTTTTTGAGCGAATCTTTGGATTGTTGAGAGAAATCAGGGAAAAATCCCTTCATATCTGGAGTTGGTTTGATTCAGATCCGAGGTCAAGGCTCGACCTTAGGGAAGATCCACAACTAAAGGAGAATAATCCTCAACTTATCCCAAGGATCTCTTAAGTGGTTGGGCCTCTCCAAGATTATATAAGGAGGCTTTCTCATGGTGAAAGGTACATGATGGAGAAACTGTGAAGTATCAAACTTATGATCTCATAAGGGAGATATCATTGAAGAATCAACATTTTGTGTGGATTATTTGAGCAAGGGTATGGACAAAGAGAGATTGGTGAAGCTGTTGCACTACATCCATGGCTATAAGCACCACATTGTTCTCATTAATATAAATCTATGCTTGGCCTGTTTCCTTTAAATTTTGTGTACGCTTCATGGACTTGCTTCTTTCATAGATCCATTATCAAGCTAATCATGGTAGAGTAGGAAGTATGTCTCGTTGTTGTTGCTCATTTTATTGCAGGACCTTCTGAAGAACTTGGAGATTAAGATCAGCCTGGATCGAGTGAGGACAAATGTCAGTAAAAAGGTATTTGATATTTTTTCTTCTTCTTCTTTGATAGTTTAGCTTCATGAAAAGGAAAGTCATTGTCCATAATAGCACTTTTCGGTCTTGGTCATAGGGGTATAGCATCCAAGAGGAAATCCACTTGTCCATAGGGGGATTCTTCTATAATAGAAATTGGTGACTCCACTAGGGAGGGACCTTGATTTATGTTTCCTTTCCTAGGTCTTGTCTTGGCATTTTCTCATTCTTTGACTTTCTCCATACTGTGTCTTTGATTCTTAGATCCATTGATTGGCTCTTTATTTCATCATATTTACTTTGATTGACTGAGTTTTCTTGAATTTTTTATTTTCTGGGCATTTTTCTGAACTTTAAGAGCCTAGTGCCCCCCTTCCTTTGCTACCAGAGAGCTAGTGCTCCTTGCTAGTATTACACAAAGCGTTGGAATGCTCTAGTGCCCTTTAGACCAGAGCATTGCCCCTTTCCTGTGAAATATCTTCTAGGGTTTCATTCTCTGAGTTCATTTTTTTCTTTTGGAACTTGCACAAAGTCTTATCATCTCAGTATATCTTTCTCTCAGCCTTCAACACTCTTATTTATAAGAATTGATTACCCTTTTGTTTTGAATATTGATGTTTTTTCCTTACCTTGAAGTCACTCTTTGTCTTTGACGATTTAGAGTCAACTTATTGTTTTCTTCTCGTTTATCTGATTGAGTGGAAGATTTTGTGAGGAAAATCAAGGATATACGCACTATTCCATTTGATATTTGAGGTCATTTTCCCAAGCAATGCTTGGTTGTTCATCATCCATTGCCTTTCTCCTACCTTCACTAGAAATTTCAACTTTTTTCGTGCATTCTGGGTAATGTTTTGCAATTTTTTGGCTATTTTTCTAAGTTTCTGGGAGCACCAATGCATCCCTATAGGCCATACCAGAGCACCAATGCTCCCTATAGTGCATTGCAACACTCCATGGACCCTTCTAGGGGAGCGCTAGTGTTTGTTTTGAGTGAAATTGCCTTCTTTTGCTCAGTCTTTTGCAACCTATTTTGTAGTACTATTTACCCCGAGTTTGTGTTTGGTTTGTGAAGTTGTTTGGATTGATTCTTGATGGTTTTTGATTATTTTCACTCTCTTTTGTCTTGATTGGAGCTTGAAACCTCTTTCAGAAACGTGAAATTGCCTTTTCTAGCTGCATTTCTATCGGGACAGTTTTGAGTGGTTTGTTTTTCTCCCTATCATTTCTTGGATTCTTCTTCACATTTTATTGTCTTCCTTGAATGCTTGCATTTGAAGTAGAGGAATTGCATGTTTTTTTTTTGGCATTTTGGGACATTATTCATCTAGAATGATGAATGTTTTCTCCTTCTCATAGCATATCTTTCATCGAAATGAAAAGATTGCATATTCATCTCTTTTCATAACTTTCGAGTCAATCAAAACACCATATTGTCCATGCCATTTTCCTTTTGAGTAATAGTAGCCTTAAAAAGCAAGCGCTAAACTAAAAATTGATTAGACATTTTTTACATTTTCTGGTAGCAAACCTAAATTAGATTAGTTGTAGGGCTTTGGAATAGGTGTGAAAGATGCAAACAAACATAGGATCTTTAAGGATATTGTGTTAGGGAGTGGTGAAATCCAATTGCTACATTTTGTCCTGGAAATCCCTTCTCACACAAGGGTCAAACCTGAGGTTGCATTGATATGAGCAGAGTTACTCATCTTGCTTTGTTGGTTTTGGTGTAAATATTGCTTGTATTATGGGGGTCACTTGAATGTATACCCACAATGATGAGTGGAAGCCTTTCAAGTTGAATTCGAGCTAGATACCCTGCCCTTTCACGTGGATCAGACTGTCGACTGTTTACCTAGGAATCATTGTTGTAGTTGGTAACCTTAGTGGCCTATCTCTTTAGGGTCTTTACACAAGGTGACTGTGGAGGGGGAAGTCTTCACGATACCTGGAATCGATGTTGGCCAGAATCACTTGGGCTCCTTGGAGGGTATACCCATGATTATGTGTGGGAGATTTCACCAAGGTATGAGTCTGTTAAGCAGGTTGTCAACGTAACTTTTCCACCCACTCTATCTCAACCCCTTCTTACTTTGTTCCCATGACGTTGGATTTCATCACCAACTGGTGTGTTCATTGTGAGAAGGTTTTGTTTGCTTGCTTTCTTACTAGATTTTTAGTGTGTGTTGTTTGTTCTCCCTAGAAGAATCTAGGTTGGATTTTTATTTTTATGGCATCAATTCCTAGAATGACCAATGAAGGAACCCCTTTGCCAGGGGAACCCTTTTTTTTTCCTTCTTACAGAAACATTGGTCCTCCTTACATCGCTACTTTGAACCTTCTAGGCCTCACAATTGGGTTACTAGTATGGTTGTTTTCCACTCCGGTGATCTCAAATTCAGGTGCTTCAGATGTAAGCACACCACCCACACATCAACCTCATGTCAACCTTTATCCTTCTTCACTCTCCAGGTCTCCTTCCATTTCTCCTTCTTCTCCTAGTGAAATCTCTCAAGCGAGTAGCCAGATTGATAAGAAGAAGAAGAAATGGAAAAAGAAGAAGAACTAGAACGAGACCAACCCTCCAGCTACATCAGATGTTGGAACCAAGAAACCAACTACTATTAATAGTATTGGGAGTGTCGATGAGGTCGAGAAGATTAGAACGAAGAATCTGAAACCCAAATTCCCTTGCAGTCTTTGTAAGGGTGACAACTTTATGAGGGAGTTCCCTTGTATTCGCAAGGTCTTAGAAGTGTGGTCCTCCACATCATCAACCTCTGCTAGAAATGCTAGGGACAACTTGTCAACTAGTGATGTTAAGTTGGTAAGAAGAAGACAACTGTCAAATTTCCTTGTATGTTATGTGAAGGTGATCATTATTCTCACCTTTGTCCTCATATGGAAGAGGCTTCTTCTCTTTTGGAAAATCTTCAACTTCCAACTGGTTATCATAAGATTTCTCCCAACCCATCATTAGTTGATGGACTGGTCAATCCAATTCCATCCCCGGTCAATCTAGTTTCATCCTTGGTTGAACCACTAACCAAAGTAGCTGATCCAATTCCATCATTGATCAACCCCACTTCTCATCTGAAAAGTGAAACCCAAGTGACTGATCCAGTCCTGTCATTGTTCAGTCCCACCTTTCATATGAAGAGTTCCAAAATGGTCAATCCCAGTCCTCCTTTGATGAGTGCCAAAATGGTTTCTCTGGTCCCTTCATCGGTCAGTCTGATTGATCATGTCATCAATCTAGTCATGTCCTTAGTTGAACCAGTTGACAAAGTGGTTGATCCGATCCCATCTTCAGTCAATCTCGCTCTCCCGTTAGAGAGTGAAATCCAAGCGATCAATCCATTTCCACTTGTCGACCCCATTATCCCCTTGGAAAATGAAACCGAAGTGGTCGATTTGATGTCATTATCAATCGATCCTACTCTACTGCTAGAGAGTAAACCTGACACTTCCCATGTTTTTCTCGTTGATACAGAATCTACCATGATGGGGGGCATTCCTCCTTCTCCTACGAAACGCCCTCCAAGTAATGAGGCCATCCTTTTTGATTGGGGTGTGCTAACTGGACCTCGTCTTCCCTCTCACATTTCTTTCAAGATTACAGTAAAATTTTGTGGTCGGGACGTTCCTTAGACATTAATAGATGAAGGTTCGTCCGTTAGTATTTTGTCCTCTATTGCTTGGCAAGATTTGGGTTATCCTTAGCTTGTGCTGATTACCCAGACTCTGTTTTCTTTTAACAAAAGTACCAGTCACCCTTTAGGAATCCTTCCCCAGTTTCCTATAACTTTGGGAGGGAAAAATTTCTTTGTTGATGTCATGGTAGTCCAAGACCCCTTGGATTTTGATTTACTCCTTGGGTGAGATTATGTCTATGCCATGAAAGCTATTGTATCCACTCTTTTTCATGTGATATCTTTCCCACACGATGGAAGAATGGTGACTATTGATCAAATTTCATTCATTGGCCTTGACTTGACCATCAACCCAATGACCTCCCTAAATGGTTCTTATATGCAGTCGGTATCACCCCTGCCACGGGTTAATTATGTGGAATTTTATCACATGACATCAACTTCCAATGACCTATATCCGGTAGTTGACATGGTGATCTCTTCGGTAGGGCTATTGGAGCATAATATCCTTACCCTTGTCATGGCCCTTGACATGTGTTCCTTCCAGAGCATTCATCTTCCATCCAGTGAAGATCTCTTGGAAGCCATGACTGAGTTTTCTCCCTTGACATGGTGTCCTTCCAGAGAGTTATCCTATTGGAAGCGATGATCAAGAAGATTCTACAAGAATAGTTTCTCTTCTCTGTGGAAAGCTCGTTAAAAAATGAAACATAAGTCACGAGCACAATTTCCCTCTCTCTGGCAAGCTCACTAAAAAATGAAGCAAAATCCATGAGCATAGTTCTTTCTCTCTGTAGCAAGCTCCTTAAAAAATGAAACAAGGATATGGGGATTGAACCTGGAGCCTTGATCATAGTTCTTTTCATGTGTCAAGCCCATTAAAAAATGAAACAATCACCTCTCTTGTAAGGTCAAGTCTTTCTCTAGATCTCGTAGATGTCAAGTCGAGTCTTTCGTTAGCTCTCATATTTGAACCTTCTTTTCATCGACCTATATCCTTTTTCTCCATCTAGTACAAAAATTGGTAACAACCTCAAAGTCAGTGAATGAATTGAATTTTTTGGGGCATGTCTCCAGCCTTTGATGATCATTCTGGAGTTAAGCCACTAGATTTAAAGCTGGGGGCATATCGAGCTTAGTTTTTGTTCTTTCGCGTGCTCGCAAAAACATGAGAATGTAATTGAGTATACTTTTATCACTTTTTCAGACTTGTAAAGGTTATACGAAAAAGGAACCCCTGGGAGTCTCCTTTAATCTCTTTTCAGACTCTCTAGACATGGAAATATTTCTGAGTGATCTTTCTTCCTTTCACACTCGTTAAAAGGTTTGAAAGGGCATCTTTTGAGTGAAAATCCACCGAGTCGTCTTTAAGTCATTTTCAGACTCTCTAAATATGAAAAGCCATCAAGTTTACCTTCTCTGGACTTGTTAAACAATCATACATTGAAGGGCCCATACGGGATCGAACCCTTACTTCTTCTAGTTTGTTAAATAAAGGAAGAGGGACTTACCGAAGGTGAGTTATATCAAGCACGGGTTACCCTCCTCAAGCTCTTTAAATCAGAAAGAGGTACTCGTCTATCTAGATGGGGGGGAAATTGAATGAAGCAAGCCAAGAAGTTTTTGAGAACATTACAGGTCACTCTTAGAGTCACCCTTGAACATGACACTTTGTCTTTGCATACATTTTAATCCGTTGAACCTTTGCACTGAACCAATCCTCTGAGTTTCTTTACTCCTTTGGGTCACCTGACGAAAGTCATCGTATCCATTGCATTATCATTTTTTGGTCCATGTCATGTTTTTGTTGTTGTGCCTTAGTTTTCAAGGGAAGTATCTTCCTCGAGAGTCATCCATCACAAATTTCCTATTTCAATACTTGTGTCATTCCATGTTCATTTGATCTACCAATTTACATCTCGGTGTCAGTTTCATGTCATTGATGGGGGATACATCAAGGCCCTCCTACGATGAGTCTATTTCTGTTGACCTCAACACATTATCCAGGAACTAGACATAGAAACTAGTTAGTACCTTGGGACCTGCATGCCTTAATGGAAGGCCTCCTCGCTTCCTATAGTGGGATTACATCATTGAACCTGGATCATATGATTCCACAGATGTTTGACTTTAGATCATTTGTTCACATTCATTGGAATGTACTAGGTTACCTTGGGAATCATTGACATCAATGGTGATTTCCCTCACGCTTGTTAACGGTTTACCTCATTCATCAGTAATCAAGTGGTTTCTACCATGTTTGACATCATGACATATATTCACATGGTTAGATTCGTACCACATCAAGATTGGTAAGAAGACCCTGTGTTGAGTGATCACTCTGATATATACTTTTCCTAGGTTGCGACGGATTTTCCTTTGAACGTTGACACATATAATATTACATAGATCCACTTTGTATTGGTCGTGGCTATGTCTTGTTGTCTCGTAGATCCACTGTGCATTCTTTGTGGCTATGATCATTTCAGGTCATATGAGTACAGATCCACATTGTATCTTTAGTGGCTATACCTTTTTGTCAATATAAGTATGGATCTCTAGTGTATTTTATGGCGGCCATAACTTGAAAGTCTTTATCACTCAAGCATAGGTATGCCTGCCTTGGGTTTGAAACATGTCATAATATTTGTTGGATGGTTGTGTGCGAATTCTATCAGGTTCTCTGAGTTGGTACCAATTCTTGAAAACATCTACAAAGTACTTCAACCATCAGTTCCCATATTCTAATTTTGTACTTTGGGGGGGCAATCTGTTACACATCAAAATTACTCACTTCAATGATGACCCATTGTCATCATCGTCAGTGTTGAATGTGTCGCATTTTGGCCGCAAGTGTCGCAAACATCATACTGTCATCTTCCCTATTTCCTATGTCATGTCTCTAACAACATTATAAGGACACTTAAGAGACCTTCAAAGACTGGTTTAAGGAAGATGAATCATTTGATGAAGAGTACAAAGTATTGCCATGAAGAAAACCACTCAAAAATGATTTTTGGAAGAAAGAACTCCCCTACCCACTATCAGGGAGCGCCGATGTTCCCTAGCCTTCTTTGGGGGAGCGTTGAAGCTCTCTGTGCACCCTTTTGGGAGAGCGCTTCCCTTTCTGAACAATTTTTTGTTGGTTGAGATAAATATGGGAAGAATCCCTTCAATCTCTGAATTTGGTTGGCTTCGGATCTGAGTTCAAGGCATGATCTTAGGGAAGATCTACAACTGAAGGAGAGGAATCCTCAACTTATCCCAAATATCTCTCAAGTGGTTGGGTCTCTCCAAGATTATATAAGGAGGCCTTCTCATGGTGAAAGATAGAGAAATAGAGAAGCACCTAACTTATGATCTCATAAGGAAGGACATGATAGAGTTTGAGAGAAACACCTAACTTATGATCTCATAAGGAAGGGAAGGAGAGACATTGTGAATCATCAACCTTATGATCTCATAAGGGAGATATCATTGAAGCAACAACATTCTGTGTGGATTATTTGAGCAAGGGTCTGGACAAAGGGAGCTTGGTGAAGCTGTTGCACTACATCCATGGATGTAAGCACCACTTTGTTCGCATTAATATAAATCTATGCTTGGCTTGTTTACTTTACAGTTTATGTACATTTCATGAACTTGTCTCTAGTAGATAGATATGTTTTTGAGCTAATCTCAGTAGAATAGGAAGTTTGTTGTATCTTTGTTTGTTCTACAGGACTTATTGAGGAGCTTAAGATCGAAGCTCAACCCACGCTGTGCGAGGACAAAAACCATTAAAAAGGTACACTTTTTCTTCTTCCTCATCATACATTAGCTTAATAGGATCTAAAAGGAATGTCAGTGTCCACAATAGCATTTTCTGTTTTGGTCATAGGGGTATATTATCCAAAAGAGAATCCACTTGTTCGCAAGGGGATTTCTCTGTAATAGTAGGACCATAAGTAGTTTGTAAATAATTGGACAATCCTGACAGACTCAACTATGGATTTTTTTTGGGACGTATAGCCCGCAAGGTTGGGTTGGGTAGAGAGGTTCCCTTGGTAAGGGACAGTAGATTGAACACCCTATCCCCAAGTGGGATTCAAGGAACCTATATATGGTTGACTGAATTTAGGGGGTACAAAAGAGTTAACATGAGGGTGTTTTCCCTAGTACATTCACCAATTTTGTTATGGGACTTATCAGTAAACGTGGACATAAACATATCTCCCTAGATCCACCTAGATATAGAACAAAACTGAATAGAATATGATGCTTTCCCTAATCTCTAATCATTGAGTTTACTATTTAACAAGAGATGAGAAACATATCATTTAAATATTGCTTCCTCTTGCCGTTTTTGTCCTAGATTCACTCCAGTGCTCCTGTGATATTGGATCTGCAAGGGAACACAAGACAACCAAAGTGAAAGAAATATAGCACACTCAAAGAGAACCTATATATGTGATCAAGGAATCATACAATAAAACAAGATAAGTTTTATGGGAAAGAAACATATCAATGTATTATATTAAAGTGAAAGTGGAGATTACAACCAAAGCCTTGATGTTGCAAGGTCCCCTTCTAATGACCCTTTTCTCCAACACACACACTTGCTCCAATATTGAATGAAGAAAATCCACAATGACTTGATAAACTGAAATGAAGCTCTCAAGAATGACTCAATGAAGATTTCTCCATACAATCTTAGCCTTATTCAATCTTCATTAACCTTAAAATCAACCTTAGAATTTTTCATGAGAAGTCCCTCTTTATATATGGGAAAGAGAGATGGTTAAAGAGATTAAGATACTCACACCAAATCATAGAAGCAAGTAGGATCCCAACCATACGGATGCCACCTAACCTTCTAGAATATCCCCTTCTAGAACTTTCATGAAGGTCGACCTTTTCTTATCCTTTTAACATAGCTACACCCCAGCTATAGAGCAGCCTGTAGAGACATCAAAAACCATTTTTAGGGCAAAGTGTGACAACCAGGCATCATCGCACCCTCCTTATGGTGCAGCCTTTGACGACCTTCCTTAATAGGGTTTTTTAAAAGAGAAATCTAGTCACTTTCCTCATGGAGAAAGGATCTTTTTGGGAACGTGAACACATGTCAATGGATCACTATGATGGCTAAAATAATGTGTAACACATTCCCTCTTCCATTTTACGTGTTTTTCACTCAAAGTTTTCGAGACATACAATTTGACCGTTAGGCCCTCACCTCTCCCGAGTATCCCTTGTAACCCTATTTTGAAGCTCGTCTGACCGATTTTCATACTTGGCCATTCCTTACTTGCTCTTCCCCGCCCCGGCCACCTTCGCCCTTGTTTATAATAAATATTTGTTTATAAAAACATTATTATATGTATTTTTATTATAATGTAACAAATGTTTATTTCAAGTAACAATGTTTATTATAAAAAACAACTAAAAGCATTTGGCATAGAACTTAGTAAAACAAGTTTTTAGAGTTAAAGATATAAAGGAAGCAATGTAAAATGTATCAAAGTGGAGTTGTGGAGGGAACAATGAAAAGTGTGTGGATTTTATGATGTGTGGGAAACAATGTAAAGTGTGCACAACTTAGGATTTGTGGAAAACAAATAGGGTAGAGCTCCTCGAATGACAATGGATCCTTGTGCATAATGTTGAAATTGATAATAGGATATCAAAAATAGGTTATCAAGACACCTGATTCTTCCACCAAAGATCAAAGAAGACCATCTGCATATAAATGAAGATATGGATAATCCAAAAGTAGATCAATTTTGAAACTTTGAACATAAAAGAATTAAATCCATAAGTATAAATTTTGTTCATGGTCAGAATTAAAACAAAAATTGACAATGGAGAAGCTTGGTTAATGTCACAAACCCACTACAACAACCTATATTTTTTGTCTTTTTCTTCGAGGAATAGAATCCCCAAGATTTTATGGGCCTAACGCAGACCATCCCTTCCCTTATCTTCGTCCAAGCAACCACAACCTGGCCTTAGCGCAAGGGCCTTTCACAACTCGCGAGTTGGGAGTCAAGGCTCTTGACTCCTCTTTCTCCAAACACCAATACCCAAGACACGATATGGGTATGGCTCCCTCCTCACTAGTGCCTACTACATGTAATCATAGGCTAGGCTAAACACTAGCACTACTCGCAACTCGCGACTTTGCTAGTTGGAGTGTTGAGCCCTCGTGCTCCTCCTTTGAGAATCCCCGAGATGCGAGAGGTCAATGTTGCGTGGACTCTACCAAGTGATGCATACATGCCACTTGTCTTCTCCACTGTACTCTACTTGCGAGCTGTGTCACTGCCGCCCGTCGCACGAGACCTCGACTCTCGATGTTTCGTGACCTTATCGATCAAGGTGCAATTTATTCATTCTGCAAAACCCCGAGCCATGATAGGTCAACAATGGGTTGACTCTTTCCCAGGCGACATGTGTCCACCACCTATCACCCACTCCCACCTTTCTCTGGGTGCTTGTTGTTACACCACCTATCAACCACATAGTCCCCACCTAACAGATGCACCACGTGTTCACATGAGCCCTCGGTTCTCGGTGCTTCGTGACTTCTGCAGTCGAAAGGAAGTTCTTTCAACCTTTGAACCCCCGATATGCGATACCATGCAGAGGTTTTGATCCAATAGTTTTCCTATGGCTTGGATCCAACAACCACAATCACATCGCGATTTCACGAATCCTGAGTTCGTGCAGTCCTACCCTTCACCACTCCAAGTCGCGAGTCAGCGAAATGCTACTCTCCTACCTGTGCAAAGGCTAAGATCGATGGTCAATAGAGCTCTATCAGATCCTTGGATCTATAGTCCTGGATGCCATCGCTACTTGTGAAGACTGAAAGGATCGAGGTGTTAATGTCTGTGCTCCTTCTCTAGATACATCGGTCTTGACATATCTGGGGTATTCCTGAAAGGATTTCGAGTGTTTGTCTACCAAACGATAGGGTATTCTCTTTCTATAATTGGACTCGCTATCCCTTCTGAGCTTGAATCATAAAATTCAACCTCTCGGAGCTTCAAACTCGCATATCTCTTGCCTTTTCTGTGCAAGATTGTGTGTGGCATGAATTTCCTCGTTCGTGGTCATGTCTGAGAGATCTTACGAATAGGTGGTTCACCCCCATCCCCTCATTAACATGTGAGGAGCCTCCCCACCCACCAATCTGACGGGAAATCCATTCCAGGGTCAGAGATTTGCTTTGGTATTTGAGAAAGTAAAAACCAGTACGGTACTGGCTCGATGGAAGTTAACGCAACCATTCCAGGTCCCATCCACCACCTCTCATTAGCCATCGTGGTCTCTTTTGGCACATCCCCCTCCCAGCAGTCATGCAACACATATTCATAACATAATTTACATTCATCGACCTTTTATACAAGGGTCCGTCAAATCAAACATTCACATCTTTGAGTTTTCCATAGTTCTTGGCCACTATAGTTATTTTTATAGACTGGGGGAAACAGGGTGTTACAGTTAAGTAAACATAGAGAAGGAAATAAAGTCCTGAGAAAGGACATGGCACTATGTTATTTCATTTTTACAATATGATAAAAAATAAATTAATCATTTCATAGACACCCAAATATCATCTCGAAGAATGAAATTTAATTTCTATGTATGCACAGAACAACTTATTTCATTGAAAAATGATAAAGACTTTTAACTTAAAACAATCAAAACCAAAACCATAAATTTTGATCATGTTTAGAATTAAAAAAATACCTACCAATGGACTATATTGGTTAAGATAATACAGATAAGGAAAGAAAGGTATGAGAAATGACTAGACACTATTTTATTGAGTTTTTAAAATATGATACAAAATTTACTAACCATAGCAGAGAGGTCAAAAACTCATTTCGAGGAATGAAAGTCAATGGATACATATGAATAGAACAATATTATTCATTTAAAAATGATAGAGAGTGAATACAGACTTGGAAATTCTGTCTGAAAGTAAAAGTCCATAAAATCAACAGTTATCTATGCCAAAAGAGTACCTTGGAAAGGTAAAAAAATATACAATTGTTTTTTCAATAATATTTGTAAATTTTATAACAATTCTTGGGAAAGTTCAAAAAATATATAATTTTCTTTTAAATAAGGTCTGTTAAAAGTGAAAGTGTTTCTCCAAAAAAACTAGGATTGGGGCTCCCATGGACCATAAAATAGAAGAAAGTCATGGAACAAAAAAAGAGGGAGAGTTAAAAATGGGTGTTAGGTTTTGAAAAACTACAGAACAAGCAATTTTGGGACATTAACAAGGGATGGAAGAAAATAAGAGAAAAAGAAGAAATGTTTTTTTCTTGACGACTCGGTAACAAGAAAGTGTTTTGTTGTTCCAATTTTTCTTTTGTAGATATGCATCTGGATTTATATGAGTTGTTTCTTTAGAAAATTGTTGAACTATATCTAGTGCTTATTCTGGGATGACAATCTGTTTCATGGATTTCTTGACCTAGTCATCAATATAGCCCTTAATTAGAGCGATCCTTATTTATTGTTTAACTAAAAGAGATAAAATATTCTCCTCCACATATTTTCATTCGAGATGGACTTGGTCGATGAATGAGAAGTGGCCTTTGTTGTTATTAACAAATGTAACAAGTCATTGTTTCAATTCCTCATCACTGATACTGTTGATACTGTCAAAATCATTAGTCAATGAGGTTTTCATTGAGACTAATTCACTATCAAGCTCACGTTTGGAGATTATGGTTGATTTACTAAAACGATATGGACCATGCAATTCCTTAATGGTAGCAATTGATTTTAAAGAAACATCTCCTCTTGTTCCATTTATCTTTTTGAAAGTTTCCATTGCACCTTGAAGAATATTTATTTGTTCTTTCTAACCTTCCTTTATTTCCTTTATTATTTTGTTTGAGGGAAACAATTTTTTTCTTCCTTGATATTCATTCATACTATTGAATTGTGCAACGAAATTACTTACCTCATTTTGATGATAAGCTTGATCATGCTCCAAATATTTTCACAAATGTTTAGTAAAATTTGTAATCCTTTTTGAAAGATTACGTAGAGTGAGACTGACCTCCCATGATTATCTCATTATGCCTACTCTTTTATTAATGTTTTCAGCAACATATCCTCTCATTCCATTCAATAATTGGAGCTATTTTGTGATTTGATTTCAGGTTCCAAGAGTTCTTGGAAGAGCCTTCTCTGTTGGCAATGTAGGCAATGGATTTAAAAAGAGTGGCTTGGAAGTCAGTGTTTCCTCAAGCTCACTTATGTTGATGCATGTAGCAGCAAACAGGTGCTTCCACATTGGCATGTGTCTAGCATGTGGAAGTCATTGAAATCCTTCTAAGTGTGAGACTTTACTTTAGTTAATGTAATTATTAAAGTAAAGTGATTTTATTAATTAATTGATTTATTTAAGGAAAATTATAAAAGTAACTATCATGCAATCTAAATCTCAATCGTCAATCACTTTGGAGATTATAAAAATATTATAAATTGTGATTATAAAAGTAAGGATAAGGGAAAGAACAAGACACTTTGGTGAGAGATCGAGGTCGGAAATGTTTGGTGAGATACCAAGGTCGAACTTTGGTGAGTGACCAAGGTGGGAATTTTTACATAGAGAAGCAAAGGAAGCTTGCTAGTGTGGAGTCGGTTTAGAGTTCAAAAGAAAAGAAGGATTTTTATTACATAAGAGTGACGAGATCTCACTTGTTGGATGAAGAGATTTCATCCAAGTGTTTATTCAGAAAGGGTTGGATCATGAAGGACTGCGATTCAAGATCTTAGATAGGTGGAGAAGGAATTCCATATATAGATCATAAAAGTTAAGGAGAAGAGAGAATAGGGGCGACTGCATGTGGGTTTCAACTAATAGAAGTCAAAGGAAAGCACAACATTGTACATAAGTTGTCGTACAATATTTGTGTATGTGTACATGGGTGCCTATGGATACATGAGCATATAAATGGGTGGGAAAACATAAAGTATTGTTCACTTTGAAAAGTACGTTGTTCAAGGGATGCACGACATAACAAACTTTCCTAGGTTTTTCTATAGTTATATTTCTCTCAATGGGCCATCATCCTTGTTATGAGAGCCCTGATTGAACTTAATAACATCATCTAATATTATTTTTCCCTCCATGTTTTTATAGGGGTTTATACTTGAAAATATTTGTGTCTTGTGTGCAATATTTTTGGTTTCCTTGTTTATGATTCCTTGTAATGTTTAGTTGATTAGTCATTTGTCATAAAATTTAATAAGTGGTTTATTTGGAATTAATTGTCAGGTACTCAGTAGAGGGAAAATATCAACATTGTATCAGAGCTTGTGCTCCTAGAGGAATCCAAATTTTAGCAATTGCAAGAATATCTACCATATATTATCATATCTATAACCAACAAACATAAATAAAAGGATGGATTTCAGGGAAACAATCATACCGAGGTAAAAAATGGTTTTGCAATTTCAATGAGTTATACGCAGGTCACAGAATGGACATGAGAATACATACGTAGGTGTATTTGGATATAGTCATGTGTACGCATGATGCAATCAATACATGTGCATACATACATGGGCTACAATAATGACAGACGTGTACAAATTTATATAATACAGTACAATGGTAGTTTTAGTAGAGGATTATCACATCATATCTTGGAGATGGAAAATAGGTTGTAGTTTTAGTATAGGTTGGATAGGGTTTCCAACTACTTTCTCTGGAATGATAGGATCATGATGGTTTTGATGGAGAACAAGATTTAGGATTATAATAATACTAAGATAACTCCTCCAACATATGCAACAACATTGGTCATCCATAATCACAAGGATGTGAAATCCAGACACATCATTCTAGATGGAGTGAAGCATCACCTGATCCCTCACTTATTAGAAAAGACAACTACCATTGACATGTGGGAGGGCCTGAAGAATTTTTTTTAGATAAAGAATGAGAATCGAAAAATTGTGTTGAGAGAGAATCTCAGAGACACAAAGATGACAGGTTCAGATATAGTGACTAGTTATCTCACCCAAATCAGATAGGTTTGATATGAACTAGTTTCAGTTGGAGAGACAGTAATTGATACAAAGTTGGTGAGGAATGTGCTAAAAGGATTCATGAAGGAGTAGACACTATTCATCAAAGGAAGTTTGGAACAAGAAATGTTAGTTGATTGGTCAAGGTTTTGGGCTGACTTTGTTCAGGAAGAGATTCGATATGAAGATATGAATGGAGTTCATCACAAGAATGATGAGAACCTTACTCTTTCAAGTCATGTAAAGAACAAAAACTTCAAGAATATTTACTGTGGAGAGTCTACCTCTCAAAATGGAAAGAACAAGTACATGAGAAAAATTAAGTACTGAATGTCATGGGTTTGGGAATTATGTAAGTCAATGTCTAAATAGGAAGAAGGGTGGGAATGAAATGAAACCAGAGGTTGTTGCATTGACAAAGATTCAAATGGATGAGTTTTTCAAGAAGTTTGAAAAAACAGATTTCTTACCTGTTTCCCAGACTTCCTTGGGCACCATATCACTTTGTGCATGGTTGATAGGTAATGGAGACATATGTCATATGATAAGAGCATGAGAGGTGTTTTATAGCTTCTCAGAGTCTAACTTAGAGATGCATGTGGAACTTATTATGGGGACCAATAATGCAGTAAAGGGATATGGAAGAGTTCCTTTCTATATGGAGTCAAGAGGCATGTTAAGAGTGAAGAATGTGTTATGGGTGCTAGAACTCAAGAGCAGTGTGCTCTCAGTCTCAATGATTGAGAAGAAGGGATTTGACGCAATGATCCAGGATGGAAAGGCATTAATCAATCCAAGAGGATATAGGTCAGACATAGCAATTGTTCTAGGAGTTAGAGATAGAAACTTGTATAGGATAAAAGTGTTGGACATATTGTCATTTATGTCAACAGTCAAAGTCATTGTGATGTGATGACGAGTTTTTATAATGAATTGTCATTGATGAAAAACAAGGTGCAGAAGAAGGTTATTTAAAGATATAAAAAAATAGCTATGAACATATCATAAGGAAGAACATTAATTGAAGATCATAAGAGATGACACACATGATCCATTCGATAAGGAATCATAATATATTGTGACTATCGGAGGATGAATTCAGAAGAATGATAAAACAATCATCATATATGAGAACTATAGAGAAGGACCATCGAATCAACACCCGATTAACTCCGTAGAATCAACACAAGTAAGTTCTACGATGGAGAGAAGTTGCAGAGATAGGAGGTAGAACTAACATTTGTGCATATTTAACCTATGAAATCCTGCTAGACCGTATATCTCTAGATTCAACAAGATCATTGACTGGCATCGGTTCCACTACCAATAAGTAGTTTCCATTACGGAACTCCACAACGGTTTTAAACATCGTGCTAGTTGGGACTCTACAATCATCCCTGATCATTTATCTACTCCGGGAGAATTCTCGACTGTTAGATCAAGAACAGTGGAAGCATAGTGTAAGGTGTACTAAACAACTGAAAGAAAGTGGTCATCACATATTTGTGACTTGTTTGGTAGGTAACCACTCGAGATGGATTGAACTACCTCAAATTTATAGTAACCTGGAGTCCCGGAGAGCCTAACCTCTGAAATAAGATCTAACTGTTCGTCGAGAAGGAAGATTCACGGTCGAGATCCTAAAAATCACACAATGAGAATACAATTAAAAAAAAATCTTGTTGAGGTTGCGTGCACCGTACACTCAACTACAGATCAAGTCCTAACCGTCGATTTGTTTGAAACCTATGGACAAGACAAGATCATCCATATAATGGAAGATCTAAAATCGATCATCCAATCTACTTCGGTGAAATTAAATACAGAGGGATTGAACCTCTCATAGTTCAAGTAGCTCAAAGCCCTGAAGTCACGAATAGTCGAATACCCGAAGAATGAATCTCCTTTATGCTTAATCCCATGGTACTAGCTCCTGGAATTATGAAAATCTATTAGAGAAGGGAAGTGTTGATAAGCACTTCAACAAAATGCACTCTTGAAGGTTGAATGATTGCAAAGGCCCAAAGTCCCGAAGACTGAAATGAATATGGACCGTTGATCTAAGAAATGATCACAGTCATTGGATCAAGGATTGATATGAACCTATGACCATTAACACATCAGGAGATCCAATTCAGGAAGGAAACATGGTGCAATTAGATGGTGGAAAGTGTCTAAGTACAGATGGAACTTTAGGCTACATAAGTCACAGATCTAGGTGAAATGTGGAAGCCACTCTACCAACTCCAAGTCAACATTGATGTCAGCAAGTTACGTCACTCTGGGAGTATTTCCTTCGGGAAAAACTAACATCTACCACCAGTAATTACCCAAAGCACCGAAGGCCAAAGTTAATGCTGGAAGTTGATCTATTTTTACATTAACATTAGATCAAAATGTAGTGGAAATATACGTAAGCACTCCCATGTTGACCACTTTGGTGTTGACCAACACTGGTAGAAATTGGAGCAGCAATTACCTAGATTTTCGATGCCCCAGAGTCTTGATGTCCTGAAGTAAATAGTGGTCGTCCATATGATGCAGGAGCATCACTCCATGTCATCAAGCGCCAGCCAACCAGCACACCCAACACACGTTTAATGGAGAGGAGAGGCACAACCCTCTCACTTTCAAATTTCAAATTTGAATTTATTATGTTAAATGTTGTAAGGATGGTAGAGCCAAAAATCCATGCATGTGCGTAGGCTTTAGAAAAAGGTTTCCTTAAATGGTGTTAAGGCTGAGATCTAGATCTGATTTAGACTAGACAACCATTCAATGTAAATTAATGAGAGTTGGTGAGGATGGAGGGAAGTGCTCGAGGAGCCCCCTTTTGTAAAAAGGATCTTCTTTTATTTTTTAGTTAAGAGAGTAGAGTAGGAAGAGGAGAGAAGAACAGAAAGAATAGGTTGGATAGGAGAGGAGAGATGAGACGTTGTTGCAGTCCAAGCTCGAACACATTGTAATTAGACATTGATGTTAATACAAAGCAGTTTTTCCTGTATATGTGTTTTCTATGTGTTTATGTGTCTTTTATGAATGTTGTGTGTTCATTCATGTTGTAGATGTATGTTAAGTTCCATCTGTAGGAGATAGATAGGTTTTCCTATGGGTGAGTTCTTTGATTCCAGGTTTGGGTTCTTTGAGGCTTCATGCAAGAAGTTGCATGATAGAATACTGTGGGTTCTGTAAGCCAGTACACTTCTGAATTCTGCAGAGTTTAGAAAGAGACGTGCAGAAGGATGCACTAGATGGAGTCATTGACTCAAGGAGGAAGCCTCAAGTTTGTTGAACACATTGAAGGAGAAACTGTGCAGAAAAGAGCACAGAGAGGAGAAGCATAATTGTTGAGAATTCTATAAAGGCTTTTCCAGGAGGGCATTGAGAAAATGCACAGGGTGCATTGAGGAGAAATCTATTTCAAGTTCGGTGAGAAGACAAAGTCATTGAGGATTCTGGAGAACTATGTCAGGTGGGCATTGAGTTGGTGCAAGTGTTCACAAAAGGAACTCTTGTTTGAGTTCAGAAAGAAGAGAAGTGTCACGGGAGGAGACACTCACAGGGTTACTGAACACCCTGCAGGCTCAACAAAGCGTGCTTGAGTAGGAAGTTGCTAGAGGGCACTTACATCCCTTCAAGGAGAGAAAGGGACAGAGAAACCTTGAAGTTAGAGCCACAAATAAGCTTAGAAGAGATAGCACAATTGCATGCAAGGACCCTGCAAGTAGTTGCAGAGGCCGAGAAAACCCTTTGAGGGTTCAGAGTTTGAGGAGCTTAGGAAGGATAGTGACTTAGCACACCGAGTAACAACAGAGTGAGAAGAAGGTTGAGAAACCCTTTGAGGTTTCACAGTCGACAAATCTCAGGAGGGATAGCATTCCTAGAATGTAGGTGAATATCTAAGGAATTGAGTTCAAAGAGGAAGTAAAGGTTGAGGCCTTTGAAACTTCAGAAAATATCCCAAGGGGAGGGAGGAAGTTCTCAAGCTCAGGAAGGAGTAACAGCTACCATTGTAACAGTAGCACATATAACTGTTGATCACAAGATCAGGGAAAACTATGCGAAGGTTAAACCCGTAGAGGTGGTGTAGTGGAAGATATGAATGAACGGTGGAGATGCTTCGTGGATAAGTGCAGAAAATCCCATGGACCGTCGGATTGCACAGATCTGTGAGAAGTTTAAGGATGAGTGTCTTTTAGCATTTCGACATTTCGGGGTTCGACATTTCGACAATTCTGATGACAAGGAGCTGGGGAACTTTGCATTCAAAACCCTGAAGTCACAAAACGTGACATGTTCTTGTAGTAGGCCATGGTCATGGAGGAAGCAACCACATGGATCGAGGTTTGGTTAGGGGTTAACTGCACTTGAGCCCATTTCGACATTTCGACATTTCAGAATTCGGGGATTGGAGTTATGAGTGATTTTGGAATCACGGCATTGTGAAATCTCGATTCATGGAACTCTGAAAGGATCTTGACCATTTGATCCAACTCATCAAAAGTCGTTGGATCTCGCATGTGAATTCCCATGCCATAATTTGGGGATTGGAGTGATGAGTTATTTTGGAGTCACTGCATTGTGAACTCCTGGTTTGCGAAATCCCAAAAAGATCTGAGCCATTTCAAGAATTTGAGGATTTAGACACCGAGAGATTGAGAGGGAAGAGTCACCGAAATCGCGAAAGGATAATTTGTGAAAGGACCAGGACCATCCATCAAGGAGGACACGTGGCAAGCAGTCAAGGTTTCAGCAAAATATCTGAAAGGATGTGGGCTGTCGATCCAGTGAAATCGTAGCCATTGGTTCAAGAGGGATATGGACACTTGATCTCTCAGCAGAGAGATTTTGGCATTTCAGGAACCGAGGATTCGAAAGATAGAGAATAGGAGGAACGCTTGCATCGTGGTTTCCTAAATCGCGGAAGTCGATATAGCTTTGTCGTGGACTGTCATTTCAGCATTCTGGGACTTGGTTGTTTGAGAGGCCAGAAGTTGGGAGATGTGGAGTCCCGACTCGTGATATCCTAGTATCCTGAAAGCATTCGGAGGAATAACACCCCTTTTCAGCATTTTGGCATTTCAGGGTTCAAAAGGTATAGGAGGTAGTGGTTTGGGTCACTGCATTTCAAACTCCTGGTTATCGAAATCTTGATACAGCCAGGACCGTTGGGTCGAGGGAGAACTCTATTTCAGGTTCGGTGAGAAGGAGGTGAAGACTCACGCCTGGTGCATTTCATGTAGGTGGGGTTTTCGTGAAGGACATGTGTATCGGATTCATGGGGTTCTAGTGAGGGCCCAAAAGAACTATTTTAGTTCTGCGGATTCAAAGAAGAATGATCTTGTGAAGATCTCGGACCGAGGGTTGGGGGTTTGCATCAGTTTGGTATCAGAATAGGATTTGAATTCTATAGGCAATAGAGGCAGGGAGTGTCGAGCTTTTCTTACAGACATAAGAAGAACAAGACAGAGTGTTGAAGCTCTGTGGTGATTGTTTGCAAATATGCAACAATCAATAGACAGTTAGGAGGACTGAAGGAAAGGCTGGAAGCACTCTTAGTTGCAGAGTGACAACAACAAGTTTTCCAAGAGGGCAGACAGGAACAGGAAGATGGCTACTAAAGGCCATGGATGCGGTGGAAATAAGAACCACCAGTAGTAGAGAAAAGATGAGATAGATGAAGAGCTCGCTGAGATAAGGGTGAGAATGGAAGAGCTTGCAATGTGGGTGCAACAAAATGAAAAGACACATTGGGTGTATGAATGGCCTCTGAGGAGGAAAGCAAAGTGGCCAGTCAAGAAATTGTTGGATAGAAGACAACAAAGGCTATTGAGGAGGTGGCTGAGGTATGTGAAAAGCCTCAGGGCCACAGAGGAGATGGTTCATGCCTGTGAAACAGAAGCTGGGAGAAATCTCAGTGATGATGAGCAGAAAGAGAGATCGAGCTGAGATCTTAGAAACTACCAAGCAGGCAGTGAGGAATTTTCAATTTTCCATATGGGCAATAAGAAAAGGTCACAGGATGATCTCAAAGACTGCTAGGAGGGAAGAACAAAAAATTTAGGTTGCCAGGAAGGCAATGAGATGGGATCACTGGAGGATCTAAAATACTGCCAGGTGTGCAGTGCAGAAATCCTAAATTGCCAAGTGGGCAAGGGAGAGAAGATGAGGCCATGAGAGAGTCTCATGAACTCAGAGGTGAGTTTGGATCGACAAGAGGAGCTGATAGATAAAAATCAGAGGAATCTCCTGATCATTGGAAGAATTAGGATATTCCTACCAAGTAGCCAAGACAAGGCCAGGGAATATGTTGTGGGTGCAACAATAGTAGAAAGACAACGAGTTTTGAATGTCAAAGAGATGGAGAAGATGTCAAAAGCTGCCTAAGGAAAAGAAGAGGAGCACACAATTGACATGCTCACTCCTTGGGAAAAGGAGCTAGAAATGTTGGAGGATTGGTTGAACAATCCAGAACCAGTAGATGACTATCGAGAGAAGATAGTCATGTAGATGTTAGCAGAGGAGCATTCCGAGGAATTGCTTAAAAATTTCAGCCAGGGAGTTGAACAGATGATAACTACAGTGTCAAGGCATGCAGTAGAAGATGAAGGAGAATTCCAGTCTAAGGAGCAGCTAGAGGAAGATGGAATTCAACCAACGCAAGGAGAACTGGCAGAAGCAAAGATGTCAGAAGGCGAGGCTGAGAAGAGACTCATTGATCAGACTGCAGAACTGAATTTTGTAGCAGGGTGGCAAGTTGAGGCCATAAAGGAAGAATATGGCACGAGAGATATAGTTGATCTACCCATTTGCAGGGAAGAAGTGCAGTGGAGCAGGCTGCAAAAGGAGAGCTAGCCATGGGAGTAGCTGGATGAGATAATTGAGGATATTAGAAGGCTGATGATTAGATCAGCAGAAGTGGTCAACAAAGGGAAGTTGAGCAGACTAGAACCTGCCATAGCCATAGGGTAGCATAAGCAACAACAACAATGAAGCGATGGAGTGGATGGACAACTCCAAAGAACTGTTTGGGATCCAGGTGGATCTCAACAACCATGCTGGGAAGCTCATGAGCAAGAGCTCACGATTTTTGCAGCTAAGGAGTATGATGCAGGAGCATCACTCCATGTCATTAAGCACCAACCAACTAGCACACCCAACATGCATTCAATGGAGAGGAGAGGCGCAACCCTCTCACTTTCAAATTTCAAATTTGAATTTATTGTATTAAATGTTGTAAGGATGGTAGAGCCAAAAATCCATCCATGTGCGTAGGCTTTAGAAAAAGGTTTCCTTAAATGGTTGTAAGGATGATATCTAGATCTGATTCGGACTAGACAACCATTCAATGTAATTGAATGTAAATTAATGAGAGTTGGTG
>CBVK0100228331.1:0-25273 GCA_900067695.1 Picea abies
CCTGCAGACATGTTAACAAAGGGAGTAACCAGGGAGAAATTGAGTTCCTTGTCAGTTCTAGTTGGTCTTCAAGCATGAAGGTAAAGATGAGAAATTTTCCAGGTCCAAGATGGAGTATAGTCCAGCAGGTACAACAAGAGTGGAGTTGTTGTGATCGATATCCAAGTGGGATATTGTTGGTTGTGGAACCTGATTATCTTCTTGATTCATAGGTATTTGTTTTCAGCCATGTTTATACCCCATGAAGGTTGTACACCTCATAATATTGTACAACCCTCCACGTGGGGGGGGTTGCAGGGGGGACTTCCCCCCCTATGGGGTCTAAGGGAAAGAAGACCCCCGGTCAGGGTTTGGGGACGAAGCCCTCGAAGGAAAAATTGCCTTGTAAATGTATATTGTAATTTCATAGTGAATCTGGACCGTTCATTATAAGGTCACAGATATGACGGTAGAAGTTATGTTAGGGTTTTTTTCCCTAGAACGGAACCCTCTTTTATGAGGGAACTGTATTGCAGCTATGTATCTTTGTGAATATTGTATTCTGAGAGAGGAGATCATAAGAGAAAGAAGAGGAAGTTACAGTGGGTGTGTTGTAGGTTGTATCCCTTCATTTGTTGGATATAAAAAGAAAGGACCTGGCAATTTCTCTGGTGGACGTAGCCCACACTGGGTGAACCACGTATATCTATGTCTCTATTTTATTGTGCATCTTCTGTGTTTTATTTCCACATTTGTTTTTATTTTACTGCTCTGTGATCATGTGTTTCTAACAAGCTCATACCACTGCTCAGATGTCAGAGCTTGAATGTTTTGGCATACCACTACTCTAATTCTAGGAAACTAAACTCTATAGCTTCCCTTTTACCATTATGTGTGCTTTCAAGGGTTGTAAAATCAGTTAGTTGTATGAGATAGTGTGAGTGATTCCATGCATGAGAGAGAGAGAGAGAGAGAGATATCATGGAAATTATGGGAATTATCTCTTAAGGTGGCACACCTAACTCTTATTTTAAAAATTGGTGCAATTGTGGATGTGACTTCCACCATCATTTCCATTTTTTGCAATCATACATTCCCCAAAAACATATTTTTGTCTTTTGTATTAACTCATATTGCCAAATTTTCCTCTTAGTGATACATCTCAACAAACTTTAGTGACCACCTCCCTCAGGTGGAGATTCGAGCCCCACCTCATCTAGGGTTTGGGTGTTTTGGTTTTTTTTACCATGATAATATTACTTGGTTGGCAATTAAAGTATGAATAAAATAAATTTGGTGACAAAGGAGTGTGTACATGAAATGAATTTGTTGCATGGATTGAAGTGTTTCTATAGATGTCCATTGTTAGCTTGCAGGAGTCCTTGGTGTTGTTGTGTTGAAATTTTGTTTTTCTAGTGCTTCCTATAGGTTGTTTTATTTTTTACAGTTTCTTCAATAATGTTGTAGGATCATGTAGCAAAGTATGAAACTATTCATGTAGCTTCTTGTAAGAAATGACAGATATGATTTTTTGTTACTTGAGTGAATAGGAATGGGTCTGATGATGTAAAATGATATAAAATGGATGTTGATATTAGTTGGAGTGGTTATAATGGAAGAATGAAGTGGAAGGTGTGAGATGTAGGAATGGTATGAATTATAGGGTTTGTAGAATGGTAGGGCTGATAAGTGGTATGATGGAAATATGTATGAATGGTATGATAGCAATGTGGTTGTTGGAGAATGCCATTTTGGATCAATTTTGGGAATTGCACAAGAGCAGATCGCTTGACAAGTCAGCAGAGGAGTAGTGCACACGAAAGACAGTTAGCACCTTTTCAGAGCCAGGGAAAAAAATGAGGTAGTTAGGAGTTTTGGGACATTTTGTCCACTTTGTAACTACTTTGTAATGAGCTTAACCCTAATGAAATACTATAAACATGTAATGGGTTTTTGGGTAGATAATTATTTTTGACGAGTTTTGAATCATAGAGTAATGATATGAGGTAGTTCTTCAATAGTAGATGGTTTGGGTGTTGAAGAGTCGAGTATTGTTTTGTGGAGTTGTTGAATACGAGACGAGTTGAATATCAGTCGAGAAATGTGTGTGCACTGCAACATAGAACGAATGGGGAAGGTTTGGAATTTTACTGAAGATCATTGTATGAGTGTAGTGCACATGAATGTAATGAATACTATGAATGAATAAATAAGAAGCCAGTCATTGTGTACATAGCCAAATTTGGGGTGAACCATGTTAAAACCTTGTGTTATTTTTTGTTTGTGTTTGTTTACTATGTTTAATGTGCACATGTCACAGTTGGTTAATACTTAATATGAATTTTTGTTTGATGGTTTCGCACATATAATGAATGAATATATAAGATGAATATGTCATAGGTTATTATGATGTTATGATTTCACGCACAAGATAAATGAATGAATGGTAAGTGAATGGCTAAGATGAATTCCTCATATTCCCCCTTGAATGCGGAAACTTGGTTCCTACAGTCCCCATAAGTACCTCGGGTGAGACTTCACCTGCTTGCGGGTGATGCCGAAAGGGCCAGTATCTTTAGGGTTTTGTTGGTGATTTAATGATTAAACTTGGGTCTACCCACTACGCTCCAATAGTGGTAATGAGTGATGGTAAGTGTGGATGAGATATAGAAACTTGTAATTTTGTCTCTTTCATTGGTTCTAAATATATTGGAAAATTATCTTTGTACCTTATGAAACTACATTTTTTTTCTACAACTGTTGTAAATTGCAATTTTAGTTTCTGATCTTGAAAATTGTTTTTATGATTAAATTGATCTTGAAATTGGTGTCCTTTTTCCTTTTGCAGTTGTTTAGTGGATTATCATCCTTCAGAGGATGATAGATCACACTATGATGGTGGGAAACTGGAGCAGAAGTATTGTGGAAAAATATTGCAAAATTTCCATACTTACATTGAAAACCTAGAATTGTTCCAGGTTGCTTTTTGTAACCTAGAATTGTTCCAGGTTGCTTTTTGTAACCTAGAATTGTTGTAGGTTCCCAAGATTGTTGTTCTGACTAGGTTATGCAAGATTGGCATGGAATAAATTGTGTTTGAATGTTGCATAACATTTTTTATGGATATAAACTTGTGCTCCAAAAGGATATATACATTTTTTGTATTGGAGAAAATGCATAGTTGTGTATGCTTTGTACTTTGTGTATTGAAGTTTCTAGGCATAAATGTAATTTTTTTGTGGAGATGTAGCCTTTGGAGCACTATTGTCGTTCCTGACCTATCCTTATTATTATCAAGCGATGTATTTGATGATGTTATTGAAGTATGTAGTAGTATCTTCTCTTGTAAAGGATGTATGCAGATAGAAGTTTCCATTTTTTTTATCCTTGTGTGGTTAATGTTGATATGTTTGTTGCAACCTATCTTGCTATCATCAATTTGAGCAGTGTTGGTAAATGAAAGAAAGACCAGGTTGCAAAATTATTCAAGAGATTCTTTTCTATAACAAATTATTAAAGTTACCTTTTTGAAAATGTTGTGCACAAAGATATGAATGTTGATCACTGAAGAACGTGGAATTCTTACAAAAATCAAAGATACCATCTAATCTTTGATTTTATGGAGTATTTCATGCTTAGAAAATATTAAGGTAGGTAAGTAGATGAGAATTATGTATTTTAGATAGACTTCTTGCATATTTTGCATGCTGGCCATTGGAGTTGAGATGTTGTAGGCTCCTTTGAAACTTGTATTTTGTGAATGTCCTGGACTCCCAACTTCCTCTTATTCTGATGTTGATTTTTCTTTGGAGATGCGCTAACCTTGTTCTTCTTTTGAAGGTACCTAGAATACTTGAACCGATGTGGAGTGTTTATGTTGCATACCCATAAACAATGATGCACATTGTTATGATTTTTTCTTTTTCTCATTTTTTTCTTTTTCAAAGCAATGGTGTCATTTATGGTTTTCATCATTGCCCTATCCCCTTCAAGCCTATGAGGGTTTTCATGATAGAAATTTTTTTCTTTATTGCATACCTAGGGCTATATCCATGGAATTTTCCATCCAAAGGCATGTCCCAAGTTTCTAAGGGAGGTTTTCATTTGGGTATTTTATTGATTTTTTTCTTTTTTTTTTCTTTAATATTTTGTGATCATTTGGATGGGTTGAGAGCAATGTTATTCTCAACCACATTCTACTTTAGCATGTTGACTCTAGCCCATGCAGGATCGGTGTTGAACCTGTAGCTCTAATACTAAACTGCAACACACCCCAGACTCACTTCTAGGCATATGTCACAGAAATTCAATATTTTTCATATATTGAATTGTTAAAATTATTTTACCTCGCTCATTAATAATCTGATATCACTAATTAATAAATTAATTGCAACCTTCATGAAGGATCATATAACCTTATACCCATCTCTAATACCAATCTATAATAATATTCCCTACATATGAAACACTTGTGTAGTCCTAACATCATGGAATTCAATTCATATCTTATGCATAACACATAATAACATTCAGAAATATAAATGTGCACAACAATAGAAATTAAGCACATTATTACACATAATAAACAATATATAAGAAAAAAACAGAATAATTATATTTTTATAAAAGCACTAATTGGATGCATACCTCAGTCATTCCACCTAGACATAGAATTTATTTTTCTAGCACTCTCAACAATAGGTCACCCCCGATCTGGGGTTATGACTCTACCAGGGAAAAGGATACCTAAGCCAACTAAGGTCTCACAGTGAGCACAAAAAATGGCTAGGCCAAGGTACTGAACTCTATCATCAATTTCAACCTATGGCCTCTCATTCCCCATCATCCTGCACAACCTAAGGAAGTGTACCCTCTTTATTGCATTGAAATCCCTTAGGTTGTCCCATTTCCACTCCAGGGCTCCAACATAGGTCAATCAAGAAGTAATAGATCTTTGTAGATCTAGGAACTATGGATACTACAATGGAGTCTCTAGGCACCCTTCATGCCCCACACCAAGAGAAACCTATCCTAGGAAATTCTCCCTCCAGGGATCTAGTGTTCCCCAAGGAAATCCAAGGAGAATTTTTCACCGAAATCCACCTAGGATTCATAGGGTTCACAAGACATTAGGGTCTTAGTGTCTCGCTATCTCACACTCGATACCCATTGCAAGAATGAAAATAATAAATGGAATGAAATATTTTTCCACTAAAACCAAATTTTATATATTCATGTTCCCTTTTTGAGAAGTGGCAACCAAGGAAAAAGTTCCCCCCTAATCTCCCATCTCATACATTTTCCCCAATAACACATATCCCATACCATAGATATCAGATCTATTAATGAAATATTTCAAAGGCCATTGAGGTGCACCCTATTTAACCCATCGACATGTTACACATGTTTGTGATCGTCAATCCCACATCGACAACTCATAATGATTATAGGAGTTTGAATTTGCATAGGAGTTGGTCAATTCCAAAGTCGTGTAACTTCTTACTACCATGGTCCCATGTGGCACCATTTGATAGGTTACAAGAGTTTGGAATTGAGCTCCAATACCATGATTTCCAAGTCCTGTAAATTGTGTATCCATCGTGTCACTAACATCACCCATGGGCTTGCCACATGCACACACAACCCTCTACCTTAATATTCCTCCATGGCCTCTACCACATGCACACAACCACTATAACTTTACCATGGAAATCCACGTCACCTAACACATGACTTCCACTTGGCCTTCACGTCATCATGTAAGGAAAATTCCAAAAAAAAACCAAAAATTCAAAAATTCCCAAATTTTCAAAAAAGCCTAATTTTGAAACTTCTCCCTTAGCTTACATGGAAGCGTCACATCAATATTCATTGAGCTATATTCAAACCTACGCTCAACCAATTTCTTCCACACTTGGACTCTTGATGATTTTGGGCATGAATTCAACCTAAATTCACCTTTAAATTTAGGGTTTTGCTCATTTTCCCCCAATTCATCCATAGTCACTCTCTAACTTTACCAATTCAGCAAAATTTAATCTTGAAGTTGTGAATTCAAGTTCCAAATCCCATTTTTATATGGATTTTCTCCATCTATTGGGGTTATTTTCTTAATTTTACCCAATTTCTTGCAAGAATTTTTCTCAAACTGTTTGTAAGCATATTCACCATTCTTTCTCTGAGATTTGTAATTTTAAATTTGGCAAATTCTAGGCATTTAATTGCTCAAACGGAGATTAAAATTAGGTATTTTAACCCCTAAGCTCAATTTCCTCAAATTTCCTAGGAAATTTCCCTAATTTCTCTCGGGAAACATTTTGTCAAATAATTTGTAGACATCCTATGAAGTTTTTCATTTGCAAATTTCTACTTTAGCATGTTGACTCTAGCCCATGCAGGATCGGTGTTGAACCTATAGCTCTAATACTAAACTGCAACACACCCCAGACTCACTTCTGGGCATATGTCACGGAAATTTAGTCTTTTTCATATATTGAATTTTTTAAATTATTTTACCTCGCTCATTAATAATCTAATATCACTAATTAATAAATTAATTGCAACCTTCATTAAGGATCATATAACCTTATACTCATCTCTAATACCAATCTATAATAATATTCCCTACATATGAAACACTTGTGTAGTCCTAACTTCATGCAATTCAATTCATATCTTATGCATAACACATAATAGCATTCAGAAATATAAATGTGCACAACAATAGAAATTAAGTACAATATTACACATAATAAACAACATATAAGAAAAAAACAGAATAATTATATTTTTATAAAAGCACTAATTGGATGCATACCTCAGTCATTCCACCTAGACATAGAATTTATTTTTCTAGCACTCTCAACAACAGGTCACCCCCAATATGGGGTTATGACTCCACCAGGGAAAAGGATACCTAAGCCAACTAAGGTCTCACAATGAGCACAAAAAATGGCTAGGCCAAGGTACTAAACTCTATCATCAATTTCAACCTATGGCCTCTCATTCCCCATCATCATGCACAACCTAAGGAAGTGTACCCTCTTTATTGCATTGAAATCCCTTAGGTTGTCCCATTTCCATTCCAGGGCTCCAGCATAGGTCAATCAGAAAGTATTAAATCTTTGTAGATCTAGGAACTATGGATACTACAATGGAGTCTCTAGGCACCCTCCATGCCCCACACCAAGAGAAACCTATCCTAGGAAATTCTCCCTCCAGGGATCTAGTGTTCCCCAAGGAAACCCAAGGAGATTTTTTCACCGAAATCCACCTCGGATTCATAGGGTTCACAAGACATTAGGGTCTTAGTGTCTCACTATCTCACACCCAATATCCATTGCAAGAATGGAAATAATAAATGGAATGAATTATTTTTCCACTAAAACCAAATTTTATATATGCATGTTCCCTTTTTGAGAAGTGGCAACCAAGGAAAAAGTTCCCCCCTAATTGGGAATGCATCCCATTACTTGGGAAATTTAGGATAAAATCATGACATGAGGACTTAGGCTATGACTTAGGATTAATTTAATACTTGACTTATCACCCTTGGCTTAAGCCCCTTTCCTAAGTCCTTATCCCTATTTCCATATCGTGGAGTCTTATCCTCCCATACTCTTTTGTATACCTTGGTCTACAACAGTGGTGTATTTTATTAATATATCAAAGTGTGATTAAAATTTATAGTGTCGGGATCATTGGCATTTCAACATATAGGCTCTTCAGCTTAATATAACACAATAACTCTATCCCAAAACATGTATACATATGCACTCCAACCCAAAAAACATATTGGCTCACCATACTATGAAACATATGTGCATTTAAAATCTAGGGATATTACATGTTCTAGCAACATGATTGAGAAGCTAAACAAAGCTACATAGGGAATTGGTGGTTCAAGTAGATTGACCACTTTGAGAGACAATACATTAAGGGAGATCAATCTTGATGGATTCATGATAACCATGATAGTTATGAAATATTTTATATATATTTCTTTGTGGTCCTATTTGAGTGGTTTAAAAGACTAGGAAAGAACCCATGGCTAGCCTAGAAAAGGAAGAGAGAGATCCACTGGAATATCCAAAACCTAGTTGTGTTATAGAGTTTCAACCACAAGGTTGGGATTTTGGCTGAAAATGACTATAGAAGGGTACATCATTGATTTCATAATGAAGTTGAACCAATATCTTTCAAGAGAAGAAGAGCATTTTTTGGCAAAACCTAATTGTGCTATAGAGTTTCAACCACAAGGTTGGGATTTTGGCTGAAAATGACTACAGAAGGGTACATCATTGATTTCATAATGAATTTGAACCAATATTTTTCAAGAGAAGAAGAGCATTTTTTTTACAAAGGAGGTTACAGTTTGGGTGAAAATGTTCTTGGAAAAGGAATATCATATGCCCTTCAACCCAAAAACTATGGCACATAAATATTTTCACATTGGGATATGCCCTTCAACCCAAAAACTATGGCACATAAATATTTTCACATTGGGGTGACCTAGAATGGGGCTCGTGGAAATGAGTAAGTAGAGTGAAAAAATCACCATAGAGGAAGCATAGGCTCTATAGAGAGGAAAGAGAGCATTGAAGAGCAGCGTAATATCCAAGAACTTGTGGTTGAACAAGAGGAACGAGACTTTTCAAAGAGAGGTAATAGTGAAGGTGATAATGAGTAAACAAGGGAGAATGGAAGTTCATTTGAAATAACTATAAGGGTTTTGAAAGTGAGGAGGAAAACACAATTAGTGGTTGAAAGAGAAATGATTGGTAGTAGAGTAGTGTCTAGAGAGAAAATGGGAAGGAGCAGCAGTGTCTAGAGAGTTGGTAGAGTTGATGGATGAAGTGAAGCAAGTATAAAATAATGTTAGTCATACAAATTGGGTTTTGTATATAAATACGTATATAAACATAGGAAGCATGTCGCCAAGTGCCCTACTTCCTTATTATCGTAGTGTAGTTAAGATGCCTTAGTTTTTCCAAGAGGTGTGGGGCCATCACCGCGAGTGTAGGACAACCCTACCTAGTACGAGAGGACTGGATTGGGCTCAGATAGATTTACATCATGATCGAAAAATTCACGGTTCAAACCAGAGCAAAGCTACCGTCCGTTGGCTGAACCCATCTCTGAGGATCTGTTGTTTCCTTTCCTTCTTAGCTCTAGTCTTAAGCTTCCGAGTAGAACTACTAGTTGTAGAGTAGTAGCAAAGCAAAGAAGGTCGAGTCAAGCCGGATAACTAGCCACTTGGATTTGTCACGCTTCTGAATCCCCTTTTCTTCTTATTTAGTTAACCCAATATCATTTATTTGATAGGGAGTTGCATCTAGAGAAATTTCATATTAGGTTACTAAAAAGAGTAGGGTCATGGATTGGTAAGATGAAGAGGTATTTGATGACAGATTTTTTATTGTTTTAGGTAGAATAAAGGAAAGCAGTAGACATAGTATGACTTGAGGATAGAGTGGAAAACCCAAAATAATCCATGCCACTTATGCATTCTAAAAATAATAATGAAACCCTTAAATTACCTTCTAGTTTGATTTTACAAGAATCATTTAGAAGTGGATTCAAGAATATTAGTGGTTTCAAGGGATTTTAACTTTTGGGTGAAAATGACTATATAAGGGTACATTATTGAGTTCATAATGAGGTTGAACCAATATCTTTTAAGATAAGAAGAGAATTTCATGAAGGGATCTCACAGAACACTAGTGAATTAGGTTGCAATTTGGGTGAAAATATTCTTAGCAAATGAAGATTATATGCCCTTCAACCCAATAGCTATGGAACATAAATATTTTTACATGGGGGTGACCTAGGATGGGGTTGGTAGAAATGATTAAGTAGAGGGGAAAATTTACCATAGAGGAAGCATAGGATCTAGAGAGAGAAAAGAGAGCATTGAAGAGGGACACAATAATCAATAACTGGTGATTGAACAAGATGAAGGAAACTTGTCGAAGAGGAAAAATAGTGAAGGTGACAATGTGTAGAGAAGGGAGATTTGAAGTGCAATTGAAAGAGATAGAGGATTTTTGGAAGCGAGGAGGAAAATACAATCAGTAGTTGAAATAGAAAGGATTGGTAGTAGAGAAGAGTCTAGAGAGAGAATGGGAAGGAGTAGTGTCTAGAGAGTTGGTGGAGTTGATGGATGAAGTGAAGAAAGTAGAAAATAATGTTTAGTAATATGGATTGGTTTATAGTAGGGAGTTACATCTAGAGAAAATGTGTATCATGGCACTAAAGAGAGCAAGTTCATGGAATGGTAAGATGGAGAGGCACTTGATGACATGTTTTGATTGTTTGAGATAGAAGAAAGGAAAGTAGTAAACATAGTATGACTCAAGGATAGTGGGGAAAACCCAAAATAATCCGTGCCCCTTATGCATTCTAAAATAACTTAGGTAACCCTTAAATTACCTTCTAGTTTTAGTTTACAAGCATCATTTAGTAGTAGAGTCAAGAATAGTAGTGATGGACCCCCAAGTGAAGGTAGTAAAATTGGTCGCAACAAAGGAATAGTAGTAGCTTTTAATTATAATACAAGAACATCGAATAGAATAGTTAGTCCACCAAGCCTGAAAAGTTTCTTTTAGTAGGTGATTTGATCGATGACATGGCTAGTGGAAACCCATAGTTCAATATGTGCCTTCCTGAATTTTTATGGAATGGTGATAGGAATGTGGAATAACATTGGTTCTTGTGTGAACTTATTTGGAGGGAAAAAGGAGTCACAACCATAGATTCCAAATTGGTGGAATTCCAAATCACCTTAATGGTAAGGTCCCTTTAATGGTACATGAAATGTATCCAAACATATCCTTTAGGTACACCTACAACTATGGATGAAGTAAAGTAGGATTTGTGGTTGAATTTTAGAGACCGAATTAGAAGCAACAAAGTTGCATCAAGTTAAAGGATATAAAGCAGTGGATTGGTGATAGTGCATGGGAGTATGATTAGTGTTTATGGGACCTAATCAGTTGAATTTTCCACTAAATCCATGATACATAGCATAAAGAAAGTTCCATTCATAGATTGCTACCCTTGAATAGAGTTCCATTGATTCAACAATAGTGGAACCCCTAATGAGTTGCCTTGGCACAAGTAATGAAGATTGAGTCAAAAAATGGGTACCTAGATACAAGGAAGATAGGCATTGCAACCCTACCCTCAACTAGTGAAATGACTAATCTTGCTCAATTCCAATTACAATTATCATTCCTAACTTAGTAGAATCGAGAAATAAATCACACCAAGACTAGAAAGGAGTAGTTTTGATGCATCGTATGTAAAATAGAAGGACATATGGTGAACAATTTTCCTTCACTAAAATTCAATTGTGTGGCACCCAACCCTAAGCTTCCACCGACTAGGTTTCCAGAAAATGTGACAAGTGAGTACTGTGAAATTTGTAAGACCTACAACCATTCCCATCATATTTTTCCAAGGTTGCAGAAGTAAACTTATACAATAACCATCATCCTCTATTATTTTTGTAGGACTAATAATCACTCAACAGAGAATTGATGTTCCCTACAAGAACTACTAGAACAGTTTGGGAGGAACTCTTTTATGGTAGAAGAAGAAAATTTTGGAGTGTTCTAGGAGGTTACAAAGGATGTTACAAAGGATATGTTGACATGTCAAAATGACATTGTCCAATAGCAAGGATTACCCCTAGTTAAAGATCCCAATTATACATCATGCCATTTGGAATAGGGAACCCATCCAAATTATGGCTCAAAAACCATCATTTATTTGGGGTTTACTAGTTCAAGCCCAATCCACCATTGATATTTTTCTAAACTAGAGAATGAAATGTAGCTAATATAATATGAAAATGCATGAATTCAAAGACTACTAACAATAAACAAATAAAAATACTATAACCACACATTCTCTTATCAATAACCCATGAATTAGTTTTCTAAGAATAAAGACAAGAATATGAATAAATTTCTGCAAACCCAAGATAGTCCAACATTAAAACAACCATCTGCAGTCCTATGCTCACATATTTAGAGAAAATTTTCCAAAGAACAAAAATAAGAATACAACAATGATACATAAGAATAGTATATATATTGTGATGCACTCTTACACAACTCCAATGCTAAGAAGAAGCAATAGAATAATCCATGGTGAATACACACAGGAATCGAGTTCTCCAAAAATTGTCTTGGCCAAAATGGCTTATCCTCATTAAAAGTTCCAGTAATAGTACATGAAAGCTTCTAGATCCAAAATAACTTTCTCATTCCATGTCATCCTATTGATACCTCTCCAAAATAACTACCCTCTCTTGGCTTGGTATCCAAGTGGAAGTCTCAGTTTCATTGAAGAGTGTTAACAATGAGAGGGTGGCCAAGTGGCAGTTTTAGTTTCATTAAAGTAATTGTCCCTCTCATTTATTGGCCTTCCAAATTACACATTCATCCCTTTTCTCCAAGAGGACATCATTATATTTAATTTTACATTAATTTGATGCCACCTCTTTTAAATTTCAAGATTATATGCATCTGTCGCACCCCATTTAACCTTCAATGTGATATATTTTTCAACCTTGAAATCCTTGAGTATTGCACTTTAAAAAATATTTGGTGTGACATGCTTTGGAGTGCATCGCATGAAAAAAAAAAAATTGTGTGATGTGCTTTTAGAACATTGGTTAATGTTTCTTTGTCTTATGTCTTTTAAACCTTGTATTTTTTCTCCCTTAAATGAAAAATAGAGTGATGGGAACCATAAAATACCTTTCCTCATGTGTATCACACTCAACAAAACTTTGGTGAGATGCAATAGAGATTTTGTCATGGTGAAGGAAAGTTTGAGGAAGTATGACATATCACACGAAAATAAATTTTGGCATGGTGCGATACAAAAAATGATTTCACATGAAAAGAAGCTTTGGCATGATGTGATATGTCACATAAAAGAGGTTTGTTGAGTGATATGCCATGCAAGTGAAAAAAATTGGTCCATGCTATACATCATAAGTAAAAAAATAATTCCTTTCAATACACCAAGAGAAAGAAAAAATGTAGTTCATGGATAAATCACAAGGAAGTAAACATTACAAGGATGCAATGACAAGGAGGATCCAAAATATTTCACTTAGAAAATTTCATTTGTCGTGATAAAGGAAACTTTGAGAAAGTGCAACATGTCACACAGAAGGAATGTTTGGTGTGAGGCGATATGTTGTAACAAAGGAAAGTTTGGATCGATGTGATATAGATATGTTGTAACAAAGGAAAGTTTGGATCGATGTGATATATGATGACAAAGGAAAGTTTGGAGTTATGTGATGTGTCATGACCAAAAAGAGTTGAGGTGAAATATGCATTGTGTGATAAGGAAAGACAAATTCGGTGCAATATGGTGCAGGGAAAGAAAGTTTATATGCAATGAAAAAAAAGAGTTTTGGGGAAAAATTGGAAAAAAAATTAAAGGGAAAAAATGGCTCTCAATAAGAGGGAGAGATTAATGTGCATATTTAGGAGCCTGGTGAGTTATAATGGAAATAACCAAATCAATTTTCATGAGAGTATTCAAACTAGATAAAATCAATACACAGAAAATTTCATGATGAGAGTATTCAAACTAGATAAAATCAATACACAGAAAATTTCATGAAGGCTAGAAATCCAAAATAAAGGAGGGACCCCATGTTATTTTGACTTCCTCGTATGTTGAAAGTTAAAATAGTATAATGGCATTGTTGTTATCTCAATAGGAGGGTACAAAGGTGGTAGAAATAGTGGTTGCAATGATCCTATAAAAATTTGCAACAATGATGAAATCAGGCAAATCTCTAAAGATTGCTCACAACCAAGGAGGGTAATATGTGGCCATTTCAAAGACATATGACTAAAGACTATAAGGATTTAATATCTAAATGGGAAATAAGATCAAGGTATATGAATGTAAACTTGGTGAATTTAGATCCTTGGTACACAAAATAAAATGGGGATCCTGCAATCAATGTAGTGACCAGGGGTGGGGCTTGTATGGGAGCCAACAATTCCTAACCAGAGCTTCACCACATAAAGAAGGTGGCTCTGATATACCCTCTATTGAACATAGAAAAGAAAAAAATGTATTACATGGATGATTTGGAAGCCTTGTAGGAATCATCTTCCACACTTGGCCTTGGCACAAACAATAGTTCTACAGCTTGGAACCATCCTAAAAATCCAAGGTAGGAGTGAAACCAAGGGTTATAATAGGGAGCCAAAGAAGAGACCATCACAAAAGAAATAATTCATGACTTCTTCAATACCTTGATCGATATCTTGAATGATGAAAAAATGATAAATAGATTGTATTTGAAATTTGGTAAATTGGCCGAGGGAGGGAAGGATGAAACTATTTATTCTCCCTTTCCAGAAAGAAGGGATCTACACTCTTTCCCTACACGACGCTCTTCCGATCTCACTTGGTGAATTTAGATCCTTGGTACAAAAAATAAAATGGGGATCCTGCAATCAATGTAGTGACCAGGGGTGGGGCTTGTATGGGAGCCAACAATTCCTAACCAGAGCTTCCCCACATAAATAAGGTGGCTTTGATATACCCTCTATTGAACATAGAAAATAAAAAAAAATTATTACATGGATGATTTGGAAGCCTTGTAGGAATCATCTTCCACACTTGACCTTGGCACAAACAATAGTTCTACAGCTTGGAACCATCCTAAAAATCCAAGGTAGGAGTGAAACCAAGGGTTATAATAGGGAGCCAAGGAAGAGACCATCACAAAAGAAATAATTCATGACTTCTGCAATACCTTGATCGATATCTTGAATGATGAAAAAATGATAAATAGATTGTATTTGAAATTTGGTAAATTGGCCGAGGGAGGGAAGGATGAAACTATTTATTCTCCCTTTCCAGAAAGAAGGGTTTGGAGGCTCAAACAAAAGAATAAACCTTAGACCAGATGAGTTCAAAATGGATGTTCAAATCCATGGATATTAAGTACGGGTTATCATATTGGATCTAGTATATAACATGAACATCCTCCCAAAGAAATCATGGGAAATAATGGGAATACCATTATTAGTCTATTATCCCATATATTTATGGCTATAAAATCAATACAAGATATATCCTATTGTCTACCTAGAGGATGTAGAGGTTAATTTGGGAACTACAAGGACATTGGAATATTTCGAGTCCATTGAAATTGTTGACAAAAAAGACACATGCCCCACCTTGTTGGGATTTGATTGGGGAAACAAAAATTAAGAAACCATCAATTTTAAAAGAGGGAGGGGAGAGGAGGGTAGATGTTATTTGAGGTAGATGAGACCATGGTCATACAACCTATAGATCATGTAAAGGAAAAACTATACACATAACTAGTGGATGATGCATTGGCTGGTGTTGCAGTGAACCAACTATATAATTTGACTATGGGCATGAGGGACGATCACATCGATTCCACTATAGATGGAGCAATTAGCTAGAGTATTTTCTCCTTTGATTGACATATCTAGGAGGAATTCCAAGACTAGAAAGAGTGAAACCACAATATTTCATCTCGTTGTTGTGTCATGATCAAATAAATTTGTTGGATTGGAATAGAGTTTCATGACCCCCCTATCCCATTTACAATGGGATAGAGGATGTTGAAGAGTTCATAGGATATATCAACCAAGTTGCACCAAAGGAACAATTAGTATTTTCATTAAATGTAACATTGAGTTCCACACCCTCCAAGTGGTGGCCTACCCATAGAGAACACCTACATAAATGTGACAAAGTGTATTTTTCTTTGTGACATCGATTTACTTCACCACCCAAGTACCAATTGATCGATATTGTGGGGGAAATAGAAGACCCAATAGACTTCCCAAAATTCTACAAAAGGAGGACATACTAATTCATACATATGGATGGGTGCATTAAAAAATGGACTAGAGAAGAGTTCGCAAAATAGATTTAGGTCCACAATGTTATTCACAACTTGGGGCATGTCCCCAGAGAATAGTACCTGCACAAGGAGGCCTTAAGGGATAAATGAGGCATGTGTCCATGATCCATTTCCTGCCCTATTTAATGACGAGGTGAGGATAGTTGAGAAGGATAAAAATAAGACCACATTTTCTACATAGTTTGGTTCTTACAACTACAATATGATGTCATTTAGGTTGAATAATTCCCTAATGGTTTTCTCTAGGATAATGATCGCGACATTCAAGGAATATATATATACAAAAGTTCCTAGAAGTGTATTTGAATTATTGGAAAATGTACATCTTGTTGAGGGAGCATGTCGTAATGTTACAAGGAATGTTATAAAGATTCCAACAATTGCTAATATATATATCAATCTAAATAAGTGCATATTTTGCACGTCCTTTGTAACATTATTGGGACACATTGTTTCTAGGGATGTATTACTAGTGGACCCACCAAGATAGAGGCCATAATAAATTTATAAGGCCCAATGAATGTTCACATCCTACAATCCACCCTATGCCATATAGGGTACTATCAAATATTCATAAAATGGAACTCATACATAACTACCCCAATGGAGCAGGTGTTGAAGAAGATGGAGAAATTTTCCTCAATGGAGAAATACTATAAGTCTTTATACCTTCTAAAGGAGAAAGTGGTGAGTGTACCCATCCTAGTTTTCCCAAATTAGACTATCCAGTTTCATGTACATGTTGATGCCTCTAGAATTGTGCTAGAAACCATCTTGGTGCAACCTTAAGAGGGAAAACTAGACCATATGGTTTATTTCCAGCAGAAAACTATCAAAAGTCAAGCACAACTATACTGCTACGAAAAGAGAGGAGTTGGAAATGGTATAATCACTATAGAAGTTTCAATAATACCTATTGGGAGGGCATTTCAAATTCTTCATATACCAAACAACACTTAAGCATTTATTGAATAAACTAGTACTGGAAGGAAGGATATGTGGGTGGTTATTGCTACTCCGGGAATTCGACTTTGAAGTCATAGTAAAGCTAGAAAAAATGAATTGCATGCCAAACCATTTATCCAAAATAGAAAAATGGAAATATAGTGGATTTCTAGATGAATGGCTTCTAGACTCTGAACTATTTAAAATCGCAGCAGTACCCAACAATTCGGAGGAAATAGTCATTTTCCTTACCACAAGGATATTATACAACATAGAGGAAGTAGTTGGTTGTCAAATAATTTGATTATCAATTGAGTATAGGAAAACTATACAATTTGGGTGTGTATGGAATAACCAAGCTCTACATGATGGACCATGAACAACCTAGAATTTTGTGGGAGACCCATAACAAAGCAAAAGGAGTCCAATTATTTGGTAAGGTGATAGCTTGAAAAGTATTAATAGTATGATTGTAGTGGTCAACAATGTTCAAAAATTCCAAGGAATATTTTCAATCTTATGAAACCTACCAAAGAACAAGATGACCATATAGAGAAGATGAAATTCCACTACACCCACTAGTTACGTGTTGGGCGCAGGCCTATTTTGAGAAGGAAGTCTATTTTGGGTGCAGACCTATTTTTGGAGAAGAATTTATTTTGAGGAAAGACCTAACAGTGGAAAGGAAGACCTAATGTTGGAGTGCAAGAAACAGGTGGAAGGAAAGCAACATGTAGAAAAAGAAGGAAAAACAACATGTAAGAGGAAAAGCAATGTGGCATGAAGGCAAGAAAGCTTAACCATGATAGGGTTAGGGTTTTTTATAAGGATTGTAATGGCTATAATCCTGTAAAATAGTATAAATAAGAACCTAGTAGGTATAGGAAATATATTATGAAGGAGAGGGATGTCAGTTGAGGATGTTAAGGATTTTTATGTGGTTGATTGTAATAGGTCTTGTAGATGAGTTGAGTAAGGTATATTTTGAGGGTTGGGTCATAGGTTGAGGAGCCTGGACTGATCTAGTATACCTCATAGAGGTTTATTAACCTCATATTGATTGTATTAATGAAGATGCAATGCATGCAGCACGCGATTTTGCAGTAGATTAAATAAAATAGCAGAGAAGCCAAATCTTTGTGGACGTAGCCCCAGGAGGGGGTGAACCACGGTAAAACTTGTGTTCTGTGTGATGTTTATTGAGTTATGACTTTCTATTAATGATTATCTTATGAATGATTAACTATATGTATTAACATGCTTGCATGAGGATAAATATGAATGAATCCTATAAGTACTTAAATCATTAATAAGGTTAATGCATGAAGAAGGAGAACACCACCACAATCCCCCACTCATTCCTAGACTGCAAACACCTGGGTATTGCAGTCACCTATAAAGTTATCTCGGGTGATATTGCGTTGTGCACCCTGTGTGCAACATTTCCTTCTAGTTTACCGGGAGGGCCGATAGTTTTAGAGGGTTTTGTTGGAAATCTATTGAGATCTGAACCTGGGTCAACCCAAGAAGAAGTAAGAAGAGAAAAAAGAAATCAACAAATGGTTCCTTTGTCAGTTGGAACTGCATAGGATTGAGTGGATGGGATCCATGGAAGAAACGTGCAGAGAATGAAAGTATAAAAGGGAATTTTCAGGCCATGGAATCCAACGAAGGCAGAAATCGAAATATGGTTGAAAACAAAGGAACTTGAGTTTGTGCAGAAAGATAACATAAACCCTAAGTTAACACCACGCAAATATCTCGACAAATGTGTGTTTAGTGACTTGCATGAAGTATGTTTATGTGATTTCCTACATTTGTTGCAGGAGTGGTTATTGAGGTTAAAATAAACCACCCTACAAATCGAATCAGACAGTTGGAGTGGAATCTTGTGGAGATCACGTAGTTACAGCAAGTTAATAACAAATTTACGTGCACATTATATTTATGGTTAGAAATTATTGTTGCAGGGTTTATCACCAAATTTGCAATAGATATCACGAAGTCTTACACCACAGTCGAGCATGATTTTCTAAAAGGATCCATAGGTAGGTACATCATATCGTTCTATACTTCAATCAAGATTTTATTGTATGACAATAGTGTGATTACCATGGAATCAGACAACTAGACTTCCTTGTGTGCATGGGAGAAGTGGAGAATCATTGACATGAGGTGGAGAAATGAAGGAGGATATGGATAAGAGAAAGAAGAAGGAGACCATGGAACAAATCATGATGGAGGAAGACCAGATAAAGCAGATAATGGAAAAAGCTGGAAAGACACACAATGGAGTACCCTACCAATATAAAATGAATAACAATAAGAGAGCCATATCCTACAGAGAGGGCTTGGCAAGCAATGAAGAAGAGGTAGAGAATCTATAGGATGTGGAGCGGTTTGAGGAAATTGTGAGTGCAACATATGAAAGGAAACATGAGGTCCAAGGTCAGGGACAGAAGGTAGAACTCCAATCCAAATCACCGTCAGTGTGGAACCTACAACCCCATGTTCGACTAATACACCAGAAAGAACACCAACGTTTATAAAACCTAATTTTAGTGGACGAAAAGCAACAAGACAGGGATCCAATCAAGGAGAAGGAACTGGGGGATCTAGTTCAAGAAGCAACAGTCAACTATCTACACCACATGGAGGAAGTAGTTCAACACAGTTCAAAATGGCAGGACAGGATCCCATGATTAGATTACCAAAGTTTCGGGGAGAGGCATCTGAGGACCCTAGAAATAACTTATTCATCTGTGAGAATATATGGGAAGCAAAGTAGATCAAATATGAGGATACAAAACTTGCTCAATTAGTTATCACACTAAGAGACCGCGCACTGGACTGGTACATGAGCCTAGATGTAAACAGTCCACCAGAAGTAACAAATATTATTACAGACATGAAAAAAATACTGATAAATGAATTTTAGAAGCCCATCTCAGAAGACCAGTACATGAATGAAATGATTGAAATCAGGAAAAAACCAGGTGAGTTTGTTTGGGATATTGATCAGAGGTTCAAACATCTAAAAGGTAAGTTGAAGTATACAATTACTGACATGAAACATAGGCACTTATTTGTGAACTCACTATTACCACACTTGAAATACTCGTTAAGACAACAAAAGTTCCAAACTCATGCAAAGGCTCTGCGGGAAGCCTTACAACTGGAAGAGAACCATTATCAGAAGAAAGATCCATCAATAGAGGAGTTGAAGGAGCATATGAAGAATCTAACATTTCAACTTAACCAGAATAAAGGAAGAGAAAAAAGAGAAGTTGTTTGGTGTACCCTTTGCAGGACACAAGGACACCATAAGAATGAATGTTCAACTTTCATCTAGTATATGGAAACGGGAGTACCAAACCCATTTCCAACAAGACTAACATGGTGAGAGATTTGTAAAACACATGGGAATGATCCATATCATTTTCCAATGATGCAAAAGTGTAAGAAAGTACCCCAAAAGATCATATTGCAATTTTTGCAAGTTAGTGGGTCATGATGATAAGGATTGTAGGATGATGGAGATGATGAGAGAGATAACTTCAGATACTTATAGGGTTCAAGAAAAAATGATTATAGGACAAGTTGCACCTCATTTCAACCAGATACCACCACCATACAAAAAGGTGCAACTGCAATACAATAATGCACAACCATAGTATAACCCCACGCAGTATAACTAGGTACCTCAGTACAATGCACCATGAGGAGATTGAGGTGGATACAGAGGTCGAGGACAAGGTAGAGAAGGATTTGGATGAGGGAGAGGACCTATAGTGTGGCACAAATTCCAACAACCAAGAAATTATGCAAGGGATTGTCCACTTCCACCAACGACATGTATGTATTGTCATGCAGCATACTATGACATGGAAGACTATCCAACACGCTTGGGAAAGATCCAATAATAAAGAAACAATAACAACCAAAATATCCAGTGGATCTCTACAGAAGCCAAGGATGATGGGAGAAACATCAATATAGTCACTCCAGGAGGAGCCAAGACAAGAAGTGATGCAGTAAAACAAGATCCATCGCAACATCAATGGGTTAAGAAGAATACTGAGCCACATAAGCAGTTTGATGCATGAAAAGAAAAGGAAACATTTAAGGAGGCTAGACAAGAGTTTATCAAGCAAAATTTTGCACCTACATCATCTGTGTAGCAAACTCAGAACTCACTAATGTATGGAATTCCCTCCTCAATGGACCATACTAGTCAAGGAAAAACATTAGATAAAGTAAGTACCATAAAAAAAAAATATGCAATCATGTGATAAGTTATTAAAATATCCATCATCTATTAAGATCTTACAAAATCTGCTAGAAATATGAAACATAGAGGTAGAAGGAAAGTTACAGCAGAAAGCAGTCAATCATCTCCATACAAGAAGAAGGACAAGCAAGGAATTCAGACAAAATGTTAATATTGGGGACTTCAACATGGGAGATATTACACTGGACTTAGGCTCTGAAGTAAATGCCTTACCTAAAAATACATGGCAGTGTATGGGATAACCCACACTAGGCTATTCACTTGTCCAGTTGGAATTAGAAAATCAACACAGAGCGTTACCAGTGGGAAGGCTTAAAGGTGTGACAGTAGATTTGGATGGAGTGCGTACTATGGAAAATTTTGAAGTAATAGAGATAGTAGATGGAACAACACCTTACCCATCATTGCTTGGATTGGAAATTTGATAACCAAGCTATAATCAACCTGAAGATAAGAAAAATGAATTTTGAATCAGGCGAATATAGATTCATTACACCATTGGATCCTTCAGAAGGAGAAAGGTTTGTAGAGGCCACTTGTTTGGATCTGGAAGAAACAAACTAGTTGTATAGAACCACCGCACGAGAAGAGGATTATGCTAACCCAACTACAGATGGGGTACGTAGTTGTATAAGCATTACATCATGTGCTTTTGAATCAGACATATATTTGGAGAATTGGAAACAACGATTACATGAATTTTCCACATGGAGGTGAACAAGAATAGATCACATAGTAAGATGGGTTGGTACAGAGATAAGAGAACCTCCCAGTTTTCATGGGTTAAATGACTTAGAGGAATTTCTGACAAAATATGAAGAGAAATTGTTAGAAACCAGAGGCTCTTATCCCTAGATATTTCACTCAAGGAAACGTCTTCAATATGGTGGGGTGCGCATAAAGAAACAATTCAGCACTGATATCAATGTAAATGATTATTGTGCATTAGATTTGGCACAAAACCAGGGAGCAATATAGTCCAAAAGTATGATGGGGAAGGAACACCAGTTGAACACTTGGAGAAATTCAAGACATAATGGAGGATGACACCACCATACAAATGGCCTCATCACTTTATCCATACATTGGAAGGGATTCCGAGGAACTAGTATATAGACCAGGAAATGTGCAGAGGCACTACAGAATGGACAACATTACAACAGAACTTTGTAGTAACTTTCTCATTTGAACATGAAAACCCCAACATTGATTCAACGTTGAAACATATATGAGGAGTGATAATTTGTGATGAACTCAAGGTTGAAATCATAACAGAATATCAACAATAGAACAAACAGACAGTCAAAGACTTACTCTCATGCTATCATATTGAAAAGGAAGCACCAAATGAAGATGACCCGTGAAACATTCAGATTACAAAAATAGAAGGATAAAGAGAGGTGGAAGGCCCGTCTCTGGAGTCAGGAGTATTTTCTACACCAATCAAAGCTAAGAAAGTCAACATTGGTATAGTTGACACTCCTAAAATGGAAAGTATTGGAGACTATTGGGATGAGCAAACAGTAGAAAGAATAACAGAGTTATTGTGCGAATACAGTAACATGTTCCCAACGACATTTACAGATATTAAAGGCATAGCAAGGGAGTTGTGCGAGATGAAGACACCCCTCAAACCTAAGGCTAGACATGTCAAGTAGAGACTCTATAGACTGAATCCAGTGTATTAGAAGAAAGTGAAAGCATAAATTGACCGAACATTAGAAGATGTTATTATAGAACCAATAGAGGAATCTGAATGGATCAGTCCTATGGTAGTCCAAGAAAAGAAGCAAGGGGGGATAAGGATTTATATATATCTAAGGAAAATCAATCATTCTTGCTTACATGACCCTTTCCATACCCCTTTCACAGAGGAGGTCTTAGAGAATGTGGGAGGCCAAGAAGCATATTCATTTGCAGATGGATTCTCATTTTACCATAAGATAAAAATAGCTCCAGAGGACAGGTATAAGACTACTTTTTCTACAGAATGGGGATCCTACCAATATACAGTCATGCCATTTGGGCTAAAGAATGCACCAACCAGTTTTTCAAGAGTAGTCATAGCTACTTTTAAGGAATTCATACATCAATTTCTAGAAGTATATATGGATGATTGGACTATATATAGTCTTTTAAAGGACCATGTAGAAGTGTTAAGATTAATGTTGGAAAGATGCAGACAATGTCAGATATCATTAAATATCAATAAATTCATTTTTGGTACACATTTTGGAATATTTTTTGGACATATAGTGTGTAAACAAGGTTTACTAGTGGACACTGCTAAAATTGTAGTCATTATAAATTTACCACCACCAAAGTTAGTGCGCTAGTTAAGAGCAACACTGGGACATACATGCTATTACATGAAATTTATAAAGGGGTATGCACATATTAATATACCAATGGAAAAGTTGTTAAAGAAGGACACCATATTTCAGTGGAATGAGGATTGTCAGCAAGGATTGGACACTCTGAAGGAAAATATGGTAATGTCACCTATACTAGTATTCCCAGATTGGGAAAAGACATTTCATTTGCATGTAGATGCATCATCCATAGCACTTGGAGAAATTTTGGCGTAGCCAGGAGCAGGGGACTTATACCATCCTATAGCCTTTGCAAGCAGAAAAGTGTTAGAATCTAAGCAGAATTATAACACCACAGAAAGAGAAGGCCTAGCCATGGTATATGCACTTCAGAAATTCAGCCACTACTTACTCGATAAACAATTTAAAATGTTCAAAGACCATTCTTCCCTCAAATATATAGTCAATAATCCAACATTTGGGGGGGGAGGATCTGTATATGGCTATTATTGTTTCAAGAACATGATTTCGAAGTGATAGTCAAACCAGGGAAGTTGAATGCAGGACCTGATCACCTATCAAGGGTAACTAATGGAGAAGAACCTACTAACTTGGCAGACAACTTCCCTGATGCACAGTTATTTTCAGTATAGGTATTTGATGAATACTTTGTTGATGTTATTGAATACTTAAGAACAAGGGTTGTGCCATAGGATTTTAGCACTACGCAGAAGATAAATCTGGTAGTCACAGCTACAAACTATCAATTTATTGCAGGACATTTATACAAGATGGGTGCATATAGAATTTTGAGAAGGTATGTATTGGAACATGAATGGTCCATAATTTTAGTAGAATCTCATGAAGATGTAGTTGGAGGACACTATGCATGAAAATCTACAACACAAAAGGTATTGTGCACAGGATTATGGTGGCCAATATTCCATAAAGATGCCAAGGAATATTTCTAGAAATGCGATGTCTGTCAGAGGGTTGGAAAACCCAACAGAAGGGATGATATGCCTCTAATATCACAAGTGACTCTGCAGGTATTTGAAAAATGGGCAATAGACTTCATTGGACCTATTAATCCACCAAAAAAAAGTTTAGGATCTAGATATATCATTACTGCGACTGAATATTTAACATGATGGGAAGAAGAAGCACCACTCAAAGACTGTAGCGTAGAGACATCGGCATACTTCTTATTTGAGCAAGTGATCACTAGATTTTGATGTCCCGGGGTTTTGATGAGTGACCAAGGCACTCATTTTGTCAACAATACCATTAGGTATATGAATGAAGAGTTTGAAGTCTATCAGCAGAAGAGTACACCATAACATCCTCAGGAAAATGGAACAGTAGAATATTTCAATAAGATTTTGGAAAATGCTTTGACTAAGATCTTGTTGAGCACTCAACACACCCTAAAAGATTTTATGAAATTCTTTCACTTTTGGGTACCACTTGTTTTATTTTGTTTTGATGTATGAATTGAGTCCACTGTGGAGGGATTGCTATTTTTTTTTCATGTCTTTTCATCGATCAAAGTGGATTTGTTTGAACCTGTCAATGTGAAAACATTTGTGTCTAAAAGAACTTGTCATTCTAACTAAATATCTGTAGCTAAAATTGTGACTAGTGCGCCTATGTTCAGCGTCGGAAAAATCCAAGCAGGTAAAATGACCCCACTGTAATAATAATCGTCGATCATCGATGTATCATCGGCATCAGTGATGTAGGAGCATCTCTCCATGCCATTCCGTCAACCACGTCAGCGCACACTCATTCATG
>CBVK0100228332.1:0-25271 GCA_900067695.1 Picea abies
TAGGGCATGGAATCTATAAGAAACTCCATGGACCCAAGAGCTAAAGAAAACATGTGGAAGAACATGAAGATTCCAAGAAAGAAAGAGAAACCAGAAAAACCAATCATTGTATGAAGAATCACAAGATTGTCAGCCTGATATAAACTCAATAAAAGCAATCAAGCAGAGAAACTGAAATTCGTGATGAAGAACAGTGTATGGAAGACTTATGAATGAAAGCATTGCAAGATCCAAAACTAGATTTTATCCCAGGTGGAGGGAGAAGACTATGATGATTACTTGTACCAGTAAACCAGACTTATCTCTACATGAGTCATTATATCATCCGCAACATCTATGAGTCAGAATTTTACATCAGATGAATGCAAAGAATGTTCTCCAGAGAAATTGAAAAAAGAGCGTATGAAGAGGAATCTCAAGATTTTGAGGCATACCAGAAAGAGACCTTTGTATGCAAATAAAAGAAGATAACTTGGCGGAGAACCTCCAGTGCACAGCAGAAGCGTGGTGAAGATTTCCTATAACATCAATATGATTACTCAGTAAATCAGATCTCATGATGACAAAAGAAGTGCCACATGGATATGTTCCAGCTTTCCAACAATGATATACTCTATTATTCAGAGCTACATGAAGCCTTCACAGAAAATCGGTGTTCCAGACTAAAGTACATTTGAAATCAAGCATTACATTATCCATGATGAAGTCCAAAAAGGAGAAAGTGGTTCTCAAATACATATCTCCATAGATGAGCATATAAGTAGACATTTTGGTAAAGCTTCTATCCAAGAAGAAAGAGTTTATGTACTCAAGCTGGAGCTCGTGGTGATGACTTCCTTATTGAAAAAGGAAGAGATGACTCCCAGGTTGGGAGGGAGCACTGAAAATATTATTGAGGACATTCATTTTCAAGATTGAAAAATAGTCCATCTTGGACAGATGCTTTCCTGTTCGGAAAGTGGATTGAGATTTATAACGGACATCGATTTCCCATTGTGTTTAACATGGGAAACGGTCTAGATTGTTGATGTAACATAGACAACGAATTCCCATTGTGGTTAACATGGGGAGTGGTCTAGGGCAGTCTCTCTTCTTGAGGGTTACTCAAGAAGACTGGCCCACCTCGTCGGACAACGATTTCTCATTGTGGTTAACATGAGGAATGGTCTGTTTTGAAGGTTGATACAGGGCAATCTTTTCCTCTTATGGTTAACAGAGGAAATGGTCTGGACAATCATTCCTTAGGGTTTATACATTCTCTCCAGGGTGCACTTTTATTAGTGTAGGAGGAATGGCCCAGGGTGGGGAATGGTCCAGGCTCAACAATCAGGGACATGCATTCCTTAGGGTTTATACATTCTCTCTAGGGTGCACTTTTATTAGTGTAGGAGGAATGGTCCAGGCTCAACATTCCTTAGGGTTTATACATTCTCTCCAGGGTGCACTTTGATTAGAGTAGGAAGAATGGCCCAGGGTGGGGAATGGTCCAGGTTCAGAAGACAGGACAATTATTCTTCCTTGCTTGAGAAGAATAGTCCAGATATCTCATTGTTCTACTATGAGGGTAGATATTCTTTCAAATCTCACAGATGTGAGTGAAAGATTGGCCCAAATGATTCAGTTTATATCATAACATTGTTTTTGTGCAGGTTGCTATCAGATGTTTGTTATGAAGAATGTATGACAGTATATGTAGACTACTGTGGTGGATATGTTCCACTGTTCGTGACTATACGTTGTTGATCAAGTACTTGTGTGTTACTTGGTGTGGTAGTGTACCACTGGATTGTATTTATGTACTACTATGGATAGACATAGTTGTGTTCTATTTTTTGTTCTGATTGCCTTGAAGACTATCAACAGTTTATTGAAGATAATCATCAGCCACATGAATGATGAACAAAGATTTTCCAGATAGAAAATAGTTCAGAGCATTTACTCTTCTAGATTAGCTTGTATCACTCTGTGGAGTGAGCATCATGTCTGATTACTCAGATAGAGTATGGTTTCGAGAGATGATGCAGCTAATGACACTGATGGTGATGATGGTGCTCACGATATAGTCATGAGATAGTCTAGATGACTATGTTGATGCTATCGGGTGATTCTCTGTCAAGTTTAAGGTGCTCGGAGGGTGGCTTCAGCCTAGGCCTATGGTTGGGTGACAAGGGTATTGTCAATGGTAAAACGAGCACACATCCTTCATATTCTAACAGTTGCCTCCATAATTTTTAATAAACCATTCCATTATAGGACAATCATAGGCCACCACGTGGCAGCCTCTCATTGGCACATCCTTTCCATGTGTCATCATAGGAGTGGACCACTTGTCAACCTGTAATTGGATCACTTGTATTGTACCTTTCCCAGTCAGTTTCCAACAATCATGTGCAATGTGTCACCCTTGCAGTGGTGACATGTGTCACCCTTTTACCCCTTTGACTTCGACTTTGGCTTGAACTTTGACCGATCATCAATTTTGCATACAAACTTCATTTGAGGTGAATTTTATGTTGTTGGAAAGTTATTGTCGAGATCTATGCATTGATGGTGTTTTCGAAAGAATTTTGGACGGTCTTATTTTGAGAATTTCTGGACCATTTTTTACCTCTATGGACGTTCCATATCTTTCTGGGCCTCTGTGAGCATTCTCGAATCCTCCTGGATCATAAGGCCAACCACCTGACTCATTCTTTATGTTTATTAGATGTGAATCAACGAAGATATCCTTCTATACATTTATTCACAATCTCATTGTTCCCATCGGATTGAGGATGGTAAGATGAGCTATGAGCCAATTGAGTACCCAAACAAGAAAATAATTCAGTCCAACAATTTCTAGTGAAAATTGGATCTCTATCACTTACAATAATCTTAGGGAATCCATGTAGCTTTTGAACTATGTCCATGAATGTTGTAGCTATTGTACTTTCTTTAAAAGGATGAGAAAGGGAGAAAAAATGGGCATACTTTGTCAGTCGATCCACTACTACCATGATGTCGGTCCTTCCCTCAGATTTGGGTAAACTTGTAATAAAATCCATCAAAACTTCTTCACAATGTTGACTTGGTATATCTAATGTTTGTAGGAGACTTGGAATCTTGATTGTGTCTCTCTTATTCTGTTGGCATTCCACACATTCAAACACAAACTTTTGAACATCCGTTTTAAGACCTTCCCCGAAAAAATCCTTCTTGAACTTGTGGTATGTTTTCAAGAATCTTGAATGTCCTCCTATAGGAGAAGTGTGAAATTCTAGAAGGACCTTTTGTTTGAGTTGGGAATTCTTAAATAAATATAAGAGATCATGATACCATAACAAGTCATTCTTCCATACAAAACTATCTAATGAATTGGGGTCCTCTTGTAGTTGTTGAATGATCTTGCATACCTCTTGATATTGCTTCCATTCTATCATTGCTTCTTCCACCCAATCAGATTGCAAAATAGAAATAGCACATAGTGAACCTTATGTTTCTTCTTCTTTCCTTGAAAGGGAATTTGTCACAACATTATGTTTTCCTTTTTTGTAGATAATTTCAAAGTCATAACCTAGGATATTGGTAACCCATTTTTGTTGCTCTTCTTAATATAATTGTTTCTCCAATAAGTACCTCAAACTATCATGATCAATTTTTACTTTGAAGTGTCTTCCTATTAGGTAAGGGCGTCATTTCTTAAATGCATTTAGTATGGCCAACAATTATTTTTCATAAATGGGTTTGAGTTAGTGTTTTCCTTTAAGTTGGTTTCTTTCAAAGTTAAAAGGCCTTCATTATTGCATTAAAACTTCACCAATGCCATGGCTTGAGGCATCACACTCCACAATAAAAAAGAAAAATTGAAGTCGGGTGTGGCTAGAAAAAGAGTTGTACATACAACCTCCTTAAGGTTTTCAAAAGATTGGGTTGTTTCTTGAGTCCAATAAAATGCTTCCTTCTTTAATAATGTTGTTATAGGTGTTGCTATTTGACCATAGTTCTGGACAAACTTGCAGTAATAGTCTGTCAATATTAAGAATCCTCTAAGTTTCTTCAAGGTTTTGGGAATTGCCCATTCCATCATAGCTTTAATTTTGTTAGGGTCCACTTTTACACCTTCATGAAATACAATATGACCCAAATATTCCACTTCTTGAACCCCAAAGGCATAATTGGAAGGTTTTGCATAAAGTTATTTCTCTTCCAATAGTTATAATAATCCATAAACATGTTGTACATGCTCTTCCCAAGATTTGTTGTAGACTAATATGTCATCAGAAATTACTAACACAAATTTTTTGAGGGGCTTGAAAATAGAATTCATCAATATTTGAAATGTTGAAGGTGCATTAGTAAGTCCAAATGGCATACCCTTAAACTCGTAATGACCTTCATGTGTTCTAAAAAAAAATTTGGGAATGTCTTACTGCCTCATTTTGATTTGATGATTTCCCGAACAAAGATCTAATTTAGTAAATAAAATTTTTCCATGCAAGTCATCCAATAATTCATCAATGACAAATACATATCTTTGATGGTCATTTTGTTGAACTATCTATAATTTGGACACATCCGCCATGATTTATCCTTTTTCATAACCATCGCCATTGGCGAAGAGAAATAACTTTGTCTAGGTTGAATGATGACAACCTCTAACGTTTCTTGGATCATATGCTCAATCTCACCCTTCTGCGTATATGGATACCTGTAAGGCCTAATGTTAGGTGGTACACTTTTTGGTTGCAAATGAATAACATGGTCATGATCTCAAGAAGGTGGCAGACCCTTAGGAATTTCTCCAAAATACCTTGGAATGATTGTTGATAATTATTTGGAGATCCAATGGAGAAGAGGATATATATGTTTGAACATATATTGAGCACAATTGTGCCATTACACCATAGTTTTCCTTTTTGAGTAATATTGTCATGCTATTAGAGCTTATCACCTTAGAGGGTTTTCCTTATATATTGTTGAGGGGTCCTAAATCCATTTAACTCAACAATAGGAACCAAACCTGCCACTGAGGCCCAATTAGACTGCAAGGTTTGATAGTGGAATGATTCTCCAGATATTTCGATCTGGCCGATTTACCAATGGGATTTACGTAGTGATTGACAAGATATCTTCTTATGAAAGTTCCTCCTTTAGGCTAGATGTTATTTTTTGTATTTTCTCCTATTAGATGGGGTTGATCAAAAGATTTTTGCTGGTATAAACCAGCTGGTAAAAGGGGGGTTCTTAACTACTGAGCAAGGTTGATCTTGGGATAACCCTTGTGCTCAAGCATGCTGAGAAAGATTTTCACACCTGTGACAAGTCTAGTTCTTATACATTAACTTGTTGGTATTTCAATTATTAACTAAGATACAATTATCGAAAGAAAACATACATGCAATAGAATGATGGCAAGAAAAATAGTTTCTTTATCTCTAGCATTAATCACACATTAACACAATGATTTGCTTTCATCATTAGAGACAAGAACTACAAAAAATATTGAAACAACTAACTTATCAATAGATTAAAAAATTCTTACTCATTACAACATCCATTCATGAAATAAAGTTAGAAGTAATTCCTCCTCAAATCTAATCGCACATGCCTTTGATGAAAAACAAAAGTTTGTCTCCGGTTCTAAACATGACTTCTCAATTAAGGTAGTTCGGAAATAGTTCTTTACAATTCCAAAAATGAAGGTCTTTGCAAAAACCATTGACCTCTACTAAAAGGTAAATCCTCTTATCTATAGCAAATCATTAACTAAAAATAGTTATCAAAAGTGCAAGCTAAGAAAAACAAAACATCGTCGCATGGCACTTCCATCTCTCTATCTTCTAAGAATCATCAAATAGTTTCATTGAAGTAGATGACTCTTCTCATACTCTGACCATTTGACGAAGAGTTCCTTGCATGTGTTGGCATACAGGAACTTGTGTTGGTCCATCGGGGTTGAAAGGATTTCTTTTACTACTACTACCCATCCTCGATACTTGACTATTTTGACACTTAACCACTGCAATACTGCTCGAGCCTTGATCGGATGCTCCATGAACTTATGCACTTGACCTAGCGCCATGCTCTTCACCTTTGTTATCTCTACAGTTCATGCTTAGTCATGCTCTGCATGTTGCTTGAATATTTCATCCAAGTCGACAAAGTCCTTGGGTGAGCCGAATTCTGGGAGGCCTATGCCTTTCATCTCTCAATTAATCTTTACCCATCTCCTTTTGTAATCGGCCCATTTTTCCTGAATCTCTCGCTGAGGTTCCTGGGCCATTTTCACCCAGTATTTAGCTGCTTTCCTGATCCGATCTATGTTGTCGTCCCTCAACACCCAAATGTCATGCTCTTCGGTGTCTCGACCCTTTTGAACTGCGTTGATGTAATCGATCATTTCCATTTCTTGGTGAGCCTTCTCATACCACCTTTCCACGTCCTTATAGATCGCTAGCATCATAAGGGTGTCTTCTTGGAAGTTGGCTATTCCTGGAGTGAAAGGTGTCATTCATTTGTGAATTTGTCATACGCGTCTTGGAACTCACTTCTCAAAAACATTGTGGCTTGTGTGGAGTCCCGATAGTATTTTTCCAAATGGCACAGATGCTCCAACTCCTTAAGCGCAATGACCAACTCATTTTCATCTCTTCTTTCTCTATCCAAGGTGGCATTTGTGATAGCCATCCCTACATCAATAAGTTCAGACGTCTTGGTGTGTTCTGTGCTGAACATTTTTTCCTCTATGGTGATGAGAATCGAACTATCCAATGTAATCCTCCTTTTCTTAGTGGTTCTCTTCATGATGGATTTTTTCTTTCGGTCATAGGTGATTGCTTGTATATCGACAACCTCATCAACAGGTTCAGGGATTTGCTGCTCTCCCCAAGTTAGAGTATTTCCCAAGCTTCTGACTGTGTGTATCTGTTCTAGGTTGGGTTCCTGAACCTATTCCATATGTCTTGATGGTGAAACTTCCATTTGTTTCTCATCGGTTGGTAAGGTATCGAACGAAACTAAGGAACCAGGGGCAAGTTCGATACTTACTTGGCAAGCAATTGTTGAAATGTCGATTTCTTGTTGTGGAATTTCTTCTTTCTATCCATGTGATTCTAGATCATCCCTCGAGCTGTCCATTGGGGTTCCTGATATGTCGAGTAGCTCAATTTTTAAGGTGCTTTAAACCTCATGCTTACTCTGCGAAAGGCTCTGAACTAGAGCATCGGGACCCGGGGTAGATGCTCTCTCAGGTTCTTTCTCCTCTGTAATCTGCACTGGCATCATCAAGGACACCTCCTAACTCTCCTCCTCATCATAGATGGTTATCAAATCAAACAAGGGATTTGGTACACTTGTTCTTCCTGATGTCCTCGCTATCTCACACTAGGTCAAAATTTCCCCTGGTGATCTGATTTGTGGTGGTGGAACTTCAGGGTTTTCTGACCTGGTGATTTCTTCAAGTTGCATCTACTCTATGCAACTTGGCTCTCCTCGACTTTTGATTGGGTCATCAACAGGAATCCTCGTCATTTCTATTAGATCAGGGTCACTTTGCAATTGATCAATGATTCTCTAAGCCCCTTCTAGAAAGAGTAATCCCCTTCTTTGTGCCTATATGGTCTCTAGCGCTTTGATTTCTTCCCTGGCTCTAAGGGCCTCTTAAGTCGACTGCTCTGTTGTCTCCACTTGTTCATCCATGATGATGGCCTTGAACCTGGTCATATTTGGGTTGGTCATTCTCTGTACTACCTTGTTCCAGTATTAAGCGCACTCTATGAAGATTTCATCCTCAAACTTATCATGAGCGTATGGCCAACAAGATGATACCTGTGAAGCATGTTGGAGGACCAAGCCTTTAGGGTCGTGTTTGCGGAATCAGCTTGTCGGGAACCTGAATTCAAGTTTCCTTAGCCCTTCTTGTTTGGATTGAGCAATTTCCTTTACTAGATAAAAACCCACATGGAAACCGTAGGGTATGAAAGCTCGCTTCTTGTCCTTTACTAATGTGGTGTTATAGCCCTGCAAGATAGTTTGATAGCAAATTTCTCCCACAATGAGATAGTCTAGGATGTCAGCGGGTAGTAGATGTGGTACTCTAGTGGCCCCAAACATTCTCATATAGGTTGAGTGTTCATCCAAATACCAGTGGCCCTCTTTTGCTACCATTTTCTTGGGCATTCCCTTTTTTTTTTTTGCGGAATATCTTGGGAATTCCCTTTAAAATATAATAAAATGAATATGAGCGATGAATTCATCGCAGATGAGTGCGTAGGATTTTTTTTACCTGTTCTCCCAGAGTATGCTGAAATAAACGTGAACAGGGAGCTCCGCAACATGCCAGCATAAATTCATGTCGACGAAGACATTTCTTGCGCAAATGACATCAAGAAGGTACAAGGCCATGTGGAAAGCGGGTGTTTCCCCTTCTTTCAGTGCCTGAGCCTACTTGTGCTCAATTGTTTGGAAATTATTTCTCCCCCGTTGAAGTTGCTCCTGGAGATCGCCACTGTGTACGCCAAGGGCATCCATGATTTTGAAAACTTGGAGCAGTCCTTTTCTCCATATAGTCAACATATGAGAGCCATCAAATAGATGTAAGGCTCCCTCAAGTTAACCGTCCCATACTAGCCATTGCTCTGGTTGGTAAAAAAAAATTCCTCCAACCATGAGGCCATCAGTCGGCTGGTGTCACGGAATTCGTAGAACTTCACCACGAAGTCTATGTTTAGTCCCTCCTCTAGGTCTCTGAGCTTGTAGTATTTATGGACTTCTCTCGGGAGGAAAAATCTGATACACCTACCATTCTCATCATTGATTAAACATTTATGTGTGTCTGTATGGTCGATTAGCCACTTCAGAACCTCTATGTAAGGAAAAACCGGGGTTCAGTTGGATACCATATGCAAAATAAGATAGTTGAATGTTTGGGAATACCTGATTGTCGAGCACCCTTACGTTTGGGTCATTGTGTGGGATATACTCTAGGTACTCCTCTCAACTGATTCTATTGAAAAGGTCCCCCCACTGTGGAATCATTGCTTTGGATACGATGCCTGCCTTTGTATCAACGAAGACCGTAGGTTGGACAAAAGATTTCTTTGTTGAGGTTCTTATGACTGGTTCTTCCCTGGGAGTGTATTCCAGCTGCCTCGTCGAACCAGAAGAAGAAACTTTGGTTTTATCAGCTTCCTTTATCTTGAGCGCTCTCAGCGAACGTCTAGTGGTTGGCTTTCTCAGTGACATTTTACTTGCAGTTAGAACATAGTTTAGAGACTGTGCAAGAAAATCAGATGCATATATAAATCACGACCGCCGAATTTGACAAACTTGAACACATACCTCTGCAGCTTCTTTAAACTGGTTTTGATAATCTGAGGATCAACACAATCTCGAGATGCTTGCTCTGCTCCTTTGGATGCTCTAGAATTCAAACTTGTGCGCAAAATGAATTCGTTCAAAACCATTCTAGATATTTAAATAGGGATGAACTTACCTTATCGCATCAACCATTCAATTCGGGTTATGAGTGTAATTTTAGTAAATCTGTCGCCATATCTTCAAAGATGTTTAAAATTAAATTCATCATGGGTTGAAGGCGCAGGCGCAGGTTTTAACGTGGCCTATCAACGGTTTCAAATTGTGGTTGTTCAAGCAGCGCATGAGGTAGCAACAAATGCAGGATGAAGCATTAAATGGTTTATTAAATGTCAGAATCCAATCATATCTTATGCTGGAAACATCCCATCGTTTTGCTAGTCGAGTTGGCGAGTCGGGGGTCGGGATTCTGCTTCAAACACTTTTCATTTATATCTTCTTGCAAAATCTCTGACGCTGATTGATCTTTCTGTACAGAGCTGACGTGGCAAAGATTACTAGGAGGTGTGACTAAGATGCAGGGAACCTTAATATGACTCAGGACGAAACTAGGTCTAATGACACCCTTACGTGATAAGGACACGTGGCATTCAAAACCGATGACTTCATTTACTCATGTTAATCGGAATCGAGACTTTCTTTAAGCTATACGTTCTAAAAATCGACCCTATCTTGTCGATGCTAAAAAGTATTGAGGATCGGTGATCGGTGATAAACCTACCTAACTACTCTCAGATCGACTCTCGCAAAAAGTCTCGATGCTGAAAGTGTATCGAGGATCGGCAATCGACGATATGTTTGTCACAGACAAAACGATTGTTTTAACCTTTCTAGATTTCCCCGACCCCAATAAACCGCATTGTTCATCGACTATCAGTGGTTTCTTTACATCCTTTGCCAATGTCTATCCTTCCTGTATTTTGCTGATGCCGATGGGGATCGTCTATCTCTTGAAACTTTGTGTGAATAAATTACGCAAACCAACTTTGCCTTATGCTGATGTTGGTGGGCCATCAGCGGTAGATGATTAGTGCAACTATGTGGCCACTTTACTTTCTTGAATTTTTTCGACGCCGAACCTAAGCGCGTTAGGTGCAATGTTAGTTGGCGATTCTTAATTCAGGTGTCAAGTTATTTTAGACATGAGGTTTCATAAGTTCAAACAAACCTGACTTGATGATAAGAGTCATGAAAACAAAACAAAGATAAACCATTCCCCAAAGTGAAATCGATTTAGAAAGTAAATAAAACAAGTGGTACCCAAAAAGTGATAAAATTTCATAAGGCGTTCAGGGTGTGTTGAGCTCTCAACAAATGGCGACTTACTGGGCGAAAGAAGAATCTTTGTTACTTCCTTGGGATTAGTTGATGCAGAAGCTGGTTAAGAACTTAACTGGTTTTGTTTTCATCAGAGTTTCTTCTATCCTAGCATTTAAAATTCCCTCGATTCGTGAATCAAGGCCTGCTTATGGGGTTTCAACCTTTATTCCACCTTCATTCCTTTTGACCACACCCCACGCCCCCTTTTGACAAGAACTAAGTAAAACATTCACTGGCACCGGGCCTTTTAGTTATCATCATTCATTTGCTACGGTGTCGCTCTGCTGCCACCGAGCGTCCATAGCCCCGACGAAGTCACCCCCACGTCACAGACTTTGCTCCACTACCAGTGAGCGTCAATAGCCCTAGCGGAGTTATCTGCATACCCTCTCCTACTTCATTCGCATTTGATATAATTGATTTTATTTTTTTCGACAGAGATGCCCTGAGCGAGTGGGAGAGGAAGATGTTTGTTATTTGCAAGATGAGATGGTTAAGGTGAAGTTTTTCTAGCTCTATCTTGAGGTACATATGGTCCTTTCCAATTTACCATATTTCCCTTTAGGTTTTACCAGACCACTAGGTGGATACTTCATCACTTGCCAAGGTTGTTTATTTGTGAAGGTTAGATTATTTGTGAAGGTTAGATACAAAACTCTTTAAGAAAACTGCAGTTTGCCCAACGTTTCTTGTGTTTCATGTAAGCATGAGTTAGGAAAAGAGTTTGCTATACCGCATTGATTAAGGTCAACCGATGCCTTGCGGAACACAACTTTATTGCACAAAAATACCACACAAAGAAAAACACAAATAAAGGATTCTACAATCAACCTACCTAAAAGTAAAATAGCATGAAAACACACACAAAAAAAATTTAATAGAAATATTGTTTTTGGGCTTGGCCATTCACCGGGAGGGCGTCAAGTTCCCCCCTTAGATTTTGCAACCGATATGTTTCTTCCCCAATATTCTTGGCTACCTGAAAAGGTCTGAGCCATAGATTCTGAAACTTTGAATGTTTTCTCTTTGGTTCATTTACCCTATCCTATTTCAGGACTAAGTCTCCTACTTCAAAATTCTTCTCTTTGGCCTTGTTCTTGTCAAACCACCTTTTAACTATATGTTGATGAGCGATGAACTTTGATTTTTCTTTCTCGACCCTTTCTTCTTCCAGCATGAGAAGAGTATCAATCCTTTGTTGACTAACCGATGAGGGTTGTCCTCTAGAACCCTAAGCAATATGAAGAGATGGAAGATATAACGTGTTCGGGAGAATGGCTTCTTGTCCATATACCAGAAAGTATGGGGAGTTCCCTATAGCTTCTTTGGGTGTTACTCTATCGATACATAAGGCATTATGAAGTGAAATATGTCAGTTCCTCTGATTGTTTGCAACTTTTTTCTTCAATATCCTTACTAGGTTGTTATTGGTGTATTTTGCCACTCCATTCCCCTGTGGATAGTAGTTTGTAGAGTATTTGATTATGATTCCCTTGTTTAGAAAAAACCATGTTAATAGGGTGGAAGAAAAGTAAGCGTCATTATTAAAAACAAGAATAGAAGGCATACCGAACCTTGTGATCAGTTGTTGTTCTATGAATTGAATTACCACCTTTTCATTTACATGAGTCAGAGGGATGGCCTCTGCCCATTTCGTGAAATAGTTCGTAGCAGTCAGTATGTATCTATGTTGTTTTGAACAACTCAGCATAATTTATCCTATGACATCTAACCCCCATTTCTCAAATGGTCTAGATATGGCCACTGGTTGGAGTGGAACAACTGCTCTATTTTCCCTCCTCGCACTTATTTGACAAGTTTTACAGTTTCTAGTGTATGTATGAATGTCCCTAAACAAAGTAGGCCAGTAATAGTCGGCTCTTGGTATCTTGCGAGTGGTGGTATTCCCAACAAAGTGTCCACCTGCAGGACCATCATGGATCTCCTTCAGAACCTTGTCCGTGTCTTCACATTCAAGACATCTCAAAAGTACCCCATCATAATTTACGTGGAAGAGCACTAAATTTATGAGATTATATTCTGTCGATTTTAGTCTGAGAGCTCTCCTTTCCTTAGGGTTTAGGTTTTTTGGGAAAGCCTTGTGATGCAAGAGATAAGTTAATTTCCCATACCAAGACTCTTGCCCTAAGGGAACATATAAAAATTCACCGCATCATAACGTCAATTCATTCTCCCACCCAGAGTCCTCGTTTACTTGGTCTTGGGCTTCAATGACCAGTTTACACAATCTTTGTCCCTTAACCAATTTGACAGGTTTTATATCTAGATCAAATTCTTGGACCACTACCATCCAGTTTCCTCTTCTTTACCCCATCTCCTATTGAGTGAATAGGGATCGGACTGCAGGATGAGGCACAATGAATTTGGTGTGATTTTTCAGAATGTAAGATCTGAAATGTTTACTACTTTGTACACCGCATAAGAATGTTTGTCTGTAGCAGGGTAATTTATTTCGTCCCCTTGGAGATTAATTCTCATAAATGAGATTGACGCCTCATTGTTGTTATCATCCTTCTGAATCAATACTACAACTAAAGATTGGTCGGAGACAAAAGTATGGAGGAAAAAATATTTGCTAAAGTCGGGACTTCGCAACCCTGGAGCTTGAGATATTGTAGTCTTAATGTTGTTGAAAGCACTTTTTCGTTCATTATCCCACTTAAATTCAACATATTTGTGCATCATTTTTTGTAAGGGTTTGATAGTTTCAGTGAAATCAAGAGTGAACTTCCTCACAAAATTGATTTTCCCAAAGAAGGATTGCATAGCATTTTTGTTGTGGGGTAAGGGAAGTGAGCTATTGCCTTAATTCGTTTTGGGTCTATGCGAATTCCTACTTGAGATATAATATGACCTAGTAATTTTCCTTCCTCGAAACCAAAGATTGTTTTCTTAGGGTTTAAAGATATATCATATTTTATACACCTTTCAAAAATCTGGGTTAGATGTTGGGTGTGATCTTCTTTATTCTTTGAGTACACAGTCACGTCGTCCAAATAAACTACTACACACTTGTTGATTAGTCCCTGAAAAGCTAGTCCATGGACCTCTGGAAGGTTTCCCCTGCATTAATTAACCCAAAGGGCATGTGTTTATAAGGAAAGGTTCCACACTTGGTTCGAAAGGTAGTTTTCAATCGGTCTTCCTTTGAAACTAGAACCTGGTTGTAACTTGAAAAACCGTCTAGCAGGGAGAAAACCTCATAACCAGACATGGTCTGCAAGAGGTGTTCCATCGATGGGACTGGGTAGTTATCCTTCTCTGATGCTCTGTTGAGTTTTTTGAAATCCACACATAGGCGGATCTCCCCAGAATTTTTCTTGACAGGAACCAAATTTGCTACCCAGGCAAAGTCTCTAACCTGAAAGATAATTTTAGCGTCTAGTAATTTCTTTAAATCTTGACACATGAGGGGTTCCAAATATGGGTGGTACTTCCGAAGCTTCTATTGGAAAGATTTTATTCTGGGTTTCAACGGGATTGTGTGTTGGATAATGTAAGTGTTATAACTTTTCAGATCTTGGTAGGACCATGCAAAAACATATTGATATTCTCTGAAGAGTTTGAGATAGGCTTTCCTTTTTTCTTTAGATAATGTCTTGCCTATATTTATATTCTTAGGGTTTCCCAAGGTTCCTAGATTTATAGTCTCGTACATGGGACACGAGCTCCATGTCTTTGTGTTTGTTGACCCTCTAAATCTTTCCCTTAAGTCAAAGAGGTTCTCCAAATTGGCTACCCCTTTCAGTATCGTGTGAAACCTTGGTTTGTCCATTGAGTGATCTGTTTCATCTCTTTCTTCATGGGGATCGATATCTACTAGTTTCTCTTAGAATATTTCATCGTCAATAGCCATGTCTTTAAAATTTTCCTGATTGGTTAAAATTTTTATGATCTGTTCATCTCCTTCAAAGACCTTCCAATTAGAAATATTGTTGGGCACTAATGGTTTGTAGAGTAGTTCCACAGTGAACTGGGAGGCTTCATAGTCTTTAAAGGGGATAGCCTCGAGGCAGCAGTGGCCAGGGAATCAACAAGAGTATTCTTTTTTCTGGGGATCATTGTAATATTGAAGGCTTCAAGATGTTCTATTAGCCTGTGCACTTATTGTTGATAATTCCTCAAGTGGTGAGAGTTTAAATGTATAGTATTCTTTACTTGCCTAATGATAATTTCAGAGTCTCCTAAAACCTTTAGTTCTTTAACGTTTAATTCTATGTCTTTCTTTAGTCCTTGCACTACAGCTTCGTACTTGGTAGTGTTATTAGTGCATTCAAATTCTAGTCTGCAGAACAGGAAATTTCGTTTCCCCTTCAGATCAATGAGGATACACCCCGCTCCTGATACTTCTTGCGATTTAGACCCATCAAAGTACAAGTTCCAAACTTATGAGCGAAAACCATCATCTTATCCATTCCTACTAACTTCTTCCCCTCCACCTATTTTCTCTATGGTTTCCAACATAGGTTCTTGACAGAAGAGGGTTTCTTCCACCGATGTCGGTATATTTTCTTGAAAATTCATTTCAGATTTTTGAGTAAGAGGCACATCAGATGAGAGAGGGGAGAAATTACCAAAATCAGAATCGTAGGAGTAGTTTCCTAGCACGGGGAAATATGTCGATGAGAGTTCGTTGAGGGATTCTAAATCGGTGACAATATGTTTGAGATACCTTTCCCTATCAATCCTAATAATGTTTGTGTGTCCCTTTAATGGCAACCAAAGGTGAGCCCATTCTGTGCTAAAGTATCCATTCAACTTCTCGGACCAATCTCGACTAAGTAGGAGTCCATAAGCTTCTGGTATATCTACTACAATGATGTGAATTACTTGAAAAAATTTCGGGTGTGTAGTCATTCTGATCACGACATCCTTGAGTTCTCCAATAACTTTCACCTGGGTTCTATCCAATTGTATCACATATTTGTCACTTTTGAGCGGGACTGCATTTAGTTTCTTACAAATATATAATGGAATAACATTAGAGGATGCCCTTGAGTCAACTAAACAATTATGGAGGTTTTTGTTGAAGATTTCAAACGTTAAAAGGAATGGTAGGACAAAAGGCTTTTCTTTTTTATCTACAGAGAAAGCGTTCGCATTTGGTTTATTCTTTAGATCTGTGGGGGCTAGATTTTCCCCTTGGTCAGTGTTTTTTATAGGATTTTCTATTGACTTCAAGGCTTGTAACAGAAAGTCCTTTTGCTGGTGAATTCTACACATGTACATGACTGATACATTTTCCCTCAATCTTTTTAAATCTTCTACTATGTTGTAGTCTATCTTGGGTGAGGCTCGTGTATGGATGTTTATAGGATTTTTTTGGGAGACAAAAGGTGATTTTAGGTGATTGATTGTTTTTTTTCCTCTCGAAGTTTGGGCAATGGTAAGGTCACTTGAGACCAGCGACCCATACTTTGTGTTTTCATAGCCAAGACCTCAGCAGGTGGTTCTTGAACCTCAAATATATTATCGGAAGGCATTGCCAAGTCAGGATCCCACATCAGCATGGTTGTTTCTTCAGGTGGGCCAACTTCTTCCTGATCGACAATATTCATCGTTGAGCCACTTGATTGTTCGGTAAGGGAAACTTCGTCTAGGAACCAATTGGCCATCAAATTCATGGCGTGCACCCATTGTGGACAGTCTCTTTCAGAATGTTTCACTTGATGATAGGTACAGAAAGAGTTTGATGTTACATTTCCCAGGTCAATGTTTAAGTTGGTTTGGGGAGGTTCAATTTCTTTGAATGGTGGGTTTCTTTTAAAAAAAGGTTTATAGGGACTTTGGCCTTGGTTTCCTTCCCCTGCACTTCTCTTCATGTCTACGATTTCATTTGACAACTTCTTTATCATCTGTGGTAGGTATTCTATGTCTCCACTTCCCTTTTCAGGACCTTGTTCTATTTGTTTCCCTAGGGGTCTAGTCAACAAGAGTCCTCTCTTAGGTGGAGGTTGAGGTTCCTTCTTAACTAGTGAGACATGGCCCTCTTTACATCCCTTCATTTGGAATTCAATTGTTTTGGCTTCCTCGAAATTTTCAGCTAGGGTATGCTTGGCAACCCTTTTTACAAGCAAAAAAATAGAAACATTGAGAGCATTAGCGTATACTTCGATTTGCAACTCTTCAGTGGGTTTAGCTTCAGGCTGAAATTTGTTCAGGATAGTGGTGAATTGTTGATTGAAGTCTTTAACCTTTTCTTTTGAACTCATGGTGGCGGAAAACAATGCAGCCATTAAATCTCCTCTAGTGGTTTCTTCTGCAAAATTGTCTAAAAAATCTTTTTGAAACTTCATCCAACTAGTTATGGACACTATAGGCAAGTTAAAATACCATGTCGAGGTTGAATTCTCAAAGGTATAGGGAAAATCCTGCATACTACATCCTTATGTTGGACATTCATCAGTCTAATAGCTAGTCCGAACCTTTTAATGTGGTCTTCAGGCAATCTGGAGGTTTCAGGGTTGAACTTGGGAAGTGACTTTTTTGGAAGTCAAGGGAGGTTATGTACCCGTTTAGGGATTGCCAGCGCATCTCTAGCCAACCATGGTTGATTATTTTGAGATGGGTTTCCCCTTTCTTCATTATGATCATTGTTATCCTCCGTGTCATTTGACTCCGAAGCTGAGCGATTCGAGTTAAACCCTTCCTCATCGGGCTCAGAGTAGTTACCAGCTAGTGTTTTAGGGATTAGATTAAGGGGATGTGAGGGCGAAATCGATCAGGTCTTCTAGTATGTGAACAAAAACCTGGTTGAGGGTGTCAACCACTAGTCTGCTTACTTGTTTTCTATGAGGAAGTAACAGAGCTAAGGGTAATGCTCCAATTTGTCGGGTGTAATCTCTTGTGATTCTTATGAACTGGTTCAACTCCTCGTGGGGAAGAGAGTAAGGTATTTTAGAGAATAGATGTTCTTCCTCTTGTTGGGGTGAGTTACTCATTTCAGGAGTACTCAGTGGATGTGGGTTGTCTTGAGAATGACTAGCCATGCATGTGGGTTTTCTTGAGAATGACTAGCCATGCATGTGGGTTGTTTTGAATCTATAGGTTGTGTGAAATATTATTAGCCATTTATTCAACATGCCCTCCTTCTAGCGCTAATTCTGTTAAGGGGTACTAAATCCCTTTAACTCAACAACAGGAACCAAACCAGCCACTGAGGCCCAATTAGACTCTACAACGTTTGATAGTGGAATGGTTCTCCATATCTTTCGATCCAGCCGATTTATCGATGGGATTTATGTAGTGATTGACAAGATGTCTTCTTATGAAAGTTCTTCCTTCAGTCTAGACGTTCTTTTTTTTATTTTTTCCTATTAGATGGGGTTGATTAGAAGATGTGTGCTGGTATAAACTAGCTGGTAAAAAGGGGGTTCTTAACTACTGAAGAAGGTTGAGCTTAGGATAACCCTTGTGCTCAAGCATGCAGACAAATATTTTCACACCTGTGACAAGTCTAGTACTAATACATTAACTTACTAGTATTTCAATTATTGACTGAGATACAATTATTGAAAGAAAACATACATGCAATAGAATTATGGCAAGAAAAATAGTTTCCTTAGCTTTAGCATTAATCACACATTAACACAACGATTTGCTTTCATCATTAGAGACAAGAACTACAAAAAATATTGAAACAACACAAAAAATATTGAAACAACTAACTTATCAATAGATTCAAAAATTCTTACTCATTACAGCATCCATTCATGAAATAAAGTTGGAAGTAATTCCTACTCAAATCCAATCCCACATGCCTTTGATGAAAAACATAAGTTTGTTTCTGGTCCTAAACATGACTTCTCAATTAAGGTAGTTTGGAAATAGTTCTTTACAATTCCAAAAATGAGGGTCGTTGCAAAAACCATCGACATCTACTAAAAGGTCAATCCTCTTATTTATAATGAATCATTAACTAAAAATAGTTATCAAAAGTGCAAGCTAAGTAAAACAAAACATCGTCGCACGACGCTTCCATCTCTCTATATTCTAAGAACCATCAAATAGTTTCACTGAAGTGGATTACTCTTCTCATACTCTGACCATTTGACAAAGAGTTCCTCACATGTGTTGGCATACAGGAACTTGTGTTGGTCCATCGAGGCTGAAAGGATTTATTTTACTTCTAATGCACGTGCTCGATACTTGACTATTTTGACACTTAACCACTGCAATATTGCTCAAGCCTTGATCAGATTCTCCATGAACTATTGCAAGTGACCTGGCGCCATGCTCGCCACCTTTGCTATCTCTACAGTCCATGTCAAGTCTTGCTCTGCATGTTTCCTGACTATGTCATGCAAGTCGACAAAGTCCTCAGGTGAGATGAATTCTGGAAGGTCGATGTCTTTCATCTCTCGATTAATATTTACCCAACTCCTTTCGCAATCGACCCATTTTTCCTGAATCTCCCGTTGAGGTTCCTAGGCCATTTTCACCCAGTATTCGATTGCTTTCCTGATCCGATCTATGTTGTTGCCCCTCAACACCCAAATGTTTTTCTCTTCAACGTCTTGGCCCTTTTGAACCGCGCCGATGTAATTGATCCTTTCCACTCTTTGGTGAGCCTTCTCATACCAACTTTCCACGTCCTTGCAGGTCACTAGCACCATAAGGGTGTCTTCTTGGAAGTCGGTTATTTCTGCAGTGGAAAGGTGACGTTCATTTGTGAATTTGTCATATGCGTCTTGGAACTCACTTCTCAAAAACACTATGGCTTGTGTGGAGTCCTGATAGTATTTTTCCAAATGGTGCAGATGCTTCAACCCCTTAAGTGCGGTGACCAACTCATTTTCATCTCTTCTTGCTCTGTCCAAGGTGGCATCTGTGATAGCCATCCCTGCCCGGATAAGTTCAAACGTCTTGGCGTGTTTTGTATTGAGCAGTTTTTCCTCTGTGGTGATGAGAATTGAACGATCCAATGTAAGCCTCCTTTTCTTAGTGGTTGTCTTCATGATGGATTTTCTCTTTCGGTCATAGGTGATTTCTTGTATATCAACGACCTCATCAACAAGTTCATGGATTTTCTACTCTCCCCAAGTTAGAGTATTTCTTAGGCTCCTGACTATGTGTATATGTTCTAGGATGGGTTCATGAACCTCTTCCATATGTCTCGATGGCTCGACTTTCATTTTTTTCTCATCGGTTGGTAAGATATCGACCAAAACTGAGGAACCAGGGGCAGGTTCGATACTTACTTGGAAATTGGTTGTTGAAATGTCGATTTCTTATTATGGAATTTCTTCTTTCTGTCTGCTCGATCCTAGATCATCCCTCAAGTTGTCCATTAGGGTTCTTGGTACGTCGAGAGCTCAGTGTCTAAGGCTCTTTCGACCTCATGGTCGCTTTGTGGAAGGCTCTGAACTAGAGCATCGGGTCCCGGGGTAGATTCTCTCTCTAGTTATTTCTCCTCTGTAATATGCATTGACGTCACCAAGGACACCTCCGAAATCTCCTCATCATCATAGATGGTTATCAAGTTGAACAAAGGATTTGGTCCACTTGTTCTTCCTGATGTTCTCACTATCTCAGGCTGGGTCGAAATTTCCCCTGGTGATCTGATCTGTGGTGGAGGAACTTCAAAGTTTCCTGACCCAGTGATTTCTTCAAGTTTCATCGGCTCTAGGCCACTTTGCTCTCCTCGACTTTCGATTGTGTCATCAGCGGGAATCCTCGTCATTTCTATCAGATCAGGGTCACTTTGCAATTGATCAATGATTCTTTGTGCCCCTTCTAGCAAGAGTAATCCCCTTCTTTGTGCCTCTGTGGTCTCTACCTCTCTGATTTCTTCCCTGGCTCCGAGGGCCTCTTGATTCGACTTCTCTATTGTCTCCACCTATTCATCCATGCTCATGGCCTTGAACCTGGTCATATTTGGGTTGGCCATTCTCTATACTACCTCGTCCCAGTCCTGGGAACACTCTGTGAAGATTTCATCCTCAAACTTATCATGAGCGTATGTCCAATAGGATGATACCTATGAAGCATGTTGGAGGACTAGGCCTTTAGGGTCGTGATTGCGGAATTGACCTGTCAGGAACCTAAATTCAAGTTGGGTCAGCCCTTCTTGTTTGGTTTGATCAGTGTCCTTTACTAGATAAAACCCCACATGGAAATCATAGGGTATGAAATCCCGCTTTGTGTCCTTTACTAATGTGGCATTATAGCCCTGTAGGATAGTCTAATAGCATATTTCTCCCACAATGAACCGGTTTGGGACGTGAGCGGGTAGTAGATGTGGCGCTCTGGTGGCCTCGAACACTCTCATATAGGTTGAGTGTTCATCCAAATACCGGTGACCCACTTTTGCTACCATTTTCTTGGCTACTGTGGATAATATTGGGAATTCCCTTTTAAATATAATAAAATGAACACAAACAATGAATTCATCGTAGATGAGTGCATAGGAATTTTTGTACCAGTTCTCCAAGATTTGTTGAAATAAACATGAACAGGGAGATCTGCAACATGCCAACTTAAATTCATGTCGATGACGACATTTCTCACACAAATGACATCGAGAAGGTACAAGGCCATGTGGAAAGTAGGTTTTTCCCCTTCTTTCGACACATGAGCCTATTGTACACAAGTGCTTAATTTTTTGGAAATTATTTCTCCCTAGTTGAATCTTATCCCGGAGATCGCCACTGTGTACACCAAGGGAATACATGCTTCTGAAAACTTGGAGCAGTCCTTTTCTCCTTATAGTTGGCAAATGAGAGCCATCAAATAGATGTAAGGCTCCCTCAAGTTAACCATCCCATACCATCCATTGCTCCGGTTGGAAAACTTCTTGTCCTCCTTCCACCATGAGGCCATCAGTCGGCTGGTGTCATGGAATTCGTAGAACTTCACCACGAAGTTTCTGTTTAGTCGCTCCTCTAGGTCTCTGAGCTTGTAGTATTTCTGGACTTCTTTCGGGAGGAAAACTCTGACACACCCACCATTCTCATCATTGATTAAACATTTATGTGCATCTGTATGGTCGATTAGCCACTTCAAAACCTCTATGCAAGGAAAAATCGAGGTTATGTTGGCTACCATATGAAAATAAGACCGTCAAATGTTTGGGAACACCTAGTCGTCGAGCGCCCTTATGTCTGGGTCATTGTGTGGGATATACTCTGGGTACTCTACTCTATTAATTATATTGAAAATGTCCCCCCATTGTGGGAGCATTACTTTGGATTTGGTGCTTGCCTCTGTATCATCGAAGACCAGAGGTTGGAAAAAATATTTCTTTGTTGAGGTTCTTATGACTAGTTCTGCCCTGGGAGTGTATTCCAGTTGCCTCGCCGAACCAAGAGAAGAACCTTCATCTGTCTCATCTTCCTTTAGCTTGGGCGCTCTCGGCGAACATCTGGTAGTTGGATTTCTCGGCAACATTTTACCTACAATTAGAACATAGTTTAGAGACTGTGCAAGAAAATCGGATGCATATATAAATCACGACCGCCGAATTTGAAAAACTTGAACACATACCTCTGCATCTTGTTTAACTTGGTTTTGATAATCCGAGGATCAATACAGTCTTGAGACACTCGCTTTGCTCCTTCAGATGCTCTGGAATTCAAACTTGTGCGCATAATGAATTCATTCAAAACCGTTCTAGAGATTTAAACATGGATGAACTTGCCTTGTTGCATCAGCCATTCAATTCGGGTTATGAGTGTAATTTCACTAAATCTGTCGCTAGATCTTCAGAGATGTTTAAAATTAAATTCATCGCGAGTTGACAGAACGGGTGCGGGTTGTAACGTGTCCTATCGACGGTTTCAAATTGTGGTTGTTCAATCGGTGCATGAGGTAGCAACAAATGTGGGATGAAGCATTAACTGGTTTATTAAATGTCATAATCCGATCATATCTTATGCTGGAAACATCCCATCGTTTCGCTAGTCTAGTTGGTGAGTCAGGGGTTGGGATTCTGCTTCAAACAATTTTCATTGATATCTTCTTGCAAAAGCTCCAATATCGATTGATCTTGTCCTACAGAGCTGATGTGGCAAAGCTGACTAGGAGGTGTGACTAAGACCCAGGGAACCTTAATATGACTCGGGATGAAACTAGGTTATACGAAACCCTTGCCTGATAAGGACACGTGGCATTCGAGACTGATGACTTCATTTACTCGTGTTAATCAAAATAGGGACTTTATTTAATATATACGTCCTAAAACCAGACCCTATCTTGCCGACGCCGAAAAGTATCGAGGATCGATGATCGGTGATAAACCTACCCAACTGCTCTCGGATCGACTCTCGCGAAAAGTCTCGATGTCGAAAGTGTATCGGGGATCGGTGATTGGCGATATGTTTGTCGCAGAAAAAAAACGATTGTCTTAACCTTTCTAGATTTCCCCGATCTCGATAATGCGCATCGGTCATCGGTTATCGGTGGTTTCTTTACATCCTTTGTTAATGTCTATCATTCCCGTATTTTGCCAATGTCGATGGAGATCGACTATCACTTGAAACTTCATGCGAATAACTTATGCAAACCAACTCCACCTACTACCAATGTCGATGGGGCATCGATGGTCGACGATTAGTGCAACTGTGTGGCCACTTTACCTGCTTGAATTTTTCCGACATCGAACCTAAGCACGTTAGGTGCAATTTTAGCTGTCGATTCTTAAGTTGGGTGTCAATTTCTTTTAGACATGAGGTTTCATAAGTTCAAACAAACCTGACTTTATGATAAGAATCATGAAAACAAAACAAAGATAAACCATTCCCCAAAGTGAAATCGATTTAGACAGTAAAGAAAACAAGTGGTACCCAATAAAGTGATAAAAATTCATAAGGATTTTAGGGTGTGTTGAGCACTCAACAGATACCTCTAAGCTCATTTTCCTTTCCTTCTAACGAAAATCTCATGAAAATATCGTGAAAATTAAGGGCCACCGTTTTCAATGATTATAACCATTGGACCCCTAATACAGCATTAGCACTACCCATTTGGATGAAAATCATGGAGCTATCCAAAAAATACTCCCCCATATTGAGCTTAATACAATAGAACTTTCCATAACAAATTACAGTACCTTCATCTGCAATCATTACTTGAAACTCTAGTGGTGGAAATACAAGGCAATTGAGATCTTTTGCTAATTTGCAATTGATGAAGTTATGGATACTACCAGAATCAATCAACACTATTACCTTTTTCTTTTTGATGTATCCTTGTATCTTGAGGGTTTGTGGAATTCTGATGCTTACCAATGCATGATAACATATTGTTGGAGTAGTATATTCTAGATCTAGATCTTATGACATTTGGTTCCAATTCTTGATCGTCGTCCTCTACACATTCTATGTAGAATAATTTATTCTCATAACGTTTATGCCCCTTACTATACTTGTTTTCATGATTGAAACATAGTCCCTTTGCTCTTGTTTCATTCATTTGTTGTGGTTTCAACCTTGTTGGTTGAGGTACAGTCGTCTTATGAACCCCAAAATGATCTTTGCTTCATGTGTATGCTCTAATGGTAGGCTTGTTTGTAGCTTTATTCTTGGCTTGAATATGACGAGAAAATTGCATAGCTTCCATGTTATTTGCAAGATGTATTAGGAAAATCTCATGTTTAATGTCTTATTGTAATCCACCCATGTAAGCTTCCAACAAATGTTCATCACTTATGTCATCCACCCTTGTGGCTAATACTCAAAATTTTGAATTATAATCTTCAATATCGTGTAAGTGCTTGATTCTTGTCAATTTACTGAAGTAGTCATGTTCCCAAACTTTCCCATATTGTTCTTCTAAGTCTCTTGCAAATAAACCCCAAGTATAATGATACAAAGATATATTCCTTTTAACTATTCATTGATACCATTGATATAGTTTATTCTCAAAGTTCAAGGTTGTTATGTGAATCCCTTGCTTATCATCCATAATATTATGTAGATCAAAATATTTCTTCATTTGGTTCACCTAGGTAAAGACTTATGTTCCATCAAACTTCCTTAATTCAACCTTGGGAAGGTTCACTCCTTTTGGAGACCCTCCATAAGTAACTCCATTATTGTAGTTAAATCCCCCTAGAAAATTCTTATTATTGGAAAGTTGTTCAACCTGAACACTACCTTTATTTGCATGAGTCCCTTCAGACACCTGATCAATTTTAGGTAACCTCTCAATTAAGGCTTCCATAATATTTTGTTCCATTTTTTCCATATTTCTTTTCATCTCTTCCTTAATGTCATTCTTATTTTCATCCATTTTCTTTTGTATCTAATCTTCCAATTCTCTTTTAAGGTATTCTTGAGAATGTGTTAAATACACTTGTTTCAACATACTAACACTCATTTCATCAACTTGGTTCTTTAATTAGGTTAGATTGTTTTCAAAGTCTTCATTTTCTTCGGAAGTCATGCTTGAATTTTTATGAGGAATACCAGCATTACTTATTGTAGAACCCTTTTCTATGTGAAAAAATAATAATGCTCCTCTTTTTCCTCTTTATCACAAATTTCGAATTACCAAAAATAGATTTTCCAATAAAAATTTATGCCAATTGTAAGTTACGTACCTTTCAAACCCTTAATTTGGAGTATGATTGGATGGAT
>CBVK0100228333.1:0-25261 GCA_900067695.1 Picea abies
AATCCAATAAAATCGGAGCACTTAAGTCGGATGATATCTGTGACATCATCTCCGTAAGCGAATCTACGTCATTCCAAGTATCAGCAAAATTTAATGGACATCGATCGAATGACAGCAGTCCGCGTGACCCGACGATAAAAGCTATGGTTGGTAATATGATGTCATGAAATTTGACGGTCAAATCGCTCATTATTGGACACTCAAATACGGTGTGGTTAGCAGGATACTGTTTGACGATAAAATCGCTCACTCAAATAGGGTGCGGTTAGTAGTATGGTATCTTGAGTGTCAAATTGCTTATTAGTGGAAACTCAAATACTATTTCAACTATTACTGAAAATATGAAAATAAAGTGAATGGCCAAATATTTTATTTTATTTTGTTAGGTATACATCCTTGACTTGCAGTCTCTCTTGACCGCCTTAGCATGCATCCAGTGTGATACACCACCGGGGACAAGTGAATAACCAAATTAAAAATAAATAAATAAAATTGAATTTATTTTTTATATTTTTTTCCCAGTTTTACCAAAAGTATAATAAAAAATTTAGAACATCATTGGATTTTAGGTTTATTTGGGCTATTTTAAAACAATCTAGATCATTGGAATTTTGAAAAAAAGAGTAGATAGAGAAGAAACTTTGCTTAACCAGAGAAAAAACTGTAGCAAAGTTGAGTTTGTCTACTTATAAAGTCACTCCATTTGTAAATTATGGTTATAATGACACAAGTCAAGCTATGTGAGCTTGAATAAATGATGTGGTTTATATATGATGTAAGTATGTTTGTATGGATTCCTAGGGCAGAGCTCAAAGCCAAGGGCCAACTAGGGAATGGCTAAGCAAGTAGATGCTATGCATCCAAGGAATGGCTAAGCAAGTAGATGTTATGCACGGTGTGGTAGACTTGCCATAGTGAACTCAAGCTATGTAACTATTAACGCTATAATATAATGTATATGATGGTTGCAGAGAGGACAAGGTGGATTATGATTCCACTAGAGGGGAAGAGGAAAAGGGGTTTGTTGGGACATGCATTTTGAGACAAGTTTTGGGAAGTGCACATGAGTGTGCACACAGAAGAAGGAAGAAAGTTAGCGCATTTTCAGGATCAATACGTGCGAAAGAAGGAAGTTGGTTAGGCATTTTGGTCCTTTTGTAACGGGCTAAGCCCTAATGTAATTGTATAAATTTGCAAGGGTTTTTGGGTAGAAAAGAAGTCGAGTAGGAGAGAATGAATGAATGGGTCAAGCAATGAGTAGTTTTTGGAGAGTATGTGAGATGAGAGCTAAGTGTGCACTGTATGCGTGAACGACAAGGGCATGTTGGGTATAACTGTGATATCATGTATGAATGCAGTGCGCACCTTTTGTAAGGGATGATTCTGAATAATAATATAAGAAGCCAATCGTTGTGGATGTATCCCATATTGGGTGAACCACTTTAAATATGGTGTCTCTATGTTATGCTATGATGTGATCTGTTTAGTTATTGTTATGTTTATTGTGCACACATAATGTATGAGTTGTTAATATGAATATGTCACTTGCTTTGATGTTTTTGCGCATATGATATAAGATATAATGAATGAATGTTAGGGATAATGGTTATGATGAATGTCTCCCATCCCTTCATGACTGCGGAAACCTGGTTCTTGCAGTCCTCATAGATATCTTGGGTGAGACTTCACTTGCTTGTAGGTGATGTTAAAAGGGACGATATCTTAGGGTTTTGTTGGTGAATTAATGTTGAACCTCAAGTCTTCCCACTGTGTGCCAACAAATGTTGGGTCTTCCCACTGCACACCAATAAATTCCCTTTTGCAAATCTTCTACATGCATCTAGCCATATTGAACACTCCATTTGTACAACCACCACTTATTTTCCTTTGACTTCATAAACCCATTCCACTAGGTTCTCCTTATATATCTACCCTTCCTATTGTGCATTCTCCTCTCTTAACCACACATACATCCACATCACCTCCATATCTCCCATCACTTTCCCTAAACACTTGCCTCCAAGCATCAAAATCCATCGCAACCCTTTCAATTGCCCCATCAAATTGCATTCTCTATTTCTTCTTGGATGGAGTAGATGCCAATCTCATATGATCTATTATGTCAAGGATGGAAACTAGGGTTTTAGATCCACTTGAAGAAATTTATGTCGGACTTGATCAATTAAAAATAAAGGACTCTCATCCTGTAGAGTTGTCACATGGCTTTATTTGGGTCAACTCATGCATGTGGATCCAACACACTTTTTTGACAACCACATTCTAGTTGATTGTTTCACTTTTACACATCATTTTTTGTGAGCTCCATTATCATGGCTCGTGTCTGTGGTGTTTCTCTTTCAACCCACATATCTTTGTGGTAAGTTTCGAGTTATTTATTTGCATAAATTTTGTAACATTTACTTATCGATCGAAGTTTGTAAACTTGCAAGATGCAAGCACTATAGGTGCATAGTCACTTGATTAAACACAAAAACCTTATAAAATAGAAAACTTAATGCAAATCTAAGCAATGATATTTAGGGTTAATTCACAATAAAAGTTATCTTTAGACCATTTACTTATTTTGGTCATCAATGGTAAAGGCTCAGGGTATGAATATATTTATACAAATATATGTCTATAGTAGGTACTTTGTCAAATTATATAGGCTTGTAATCCAATAAGGAAACCTTTGCTTGTTAATTAACAAACTGATATTGTTGGACAGAAAGTTTTGGGATACAGTTTTGGTAAAAATCCTAAGTATATAGGAAGTGCACAACATAGGTGTGCAAGAGAAGAAGGAAGACTAGGTAATGAGGTGCATCCAGGAGGACAATGAGCAGTGGAGGTGCATCCAGAAGTACAACGCATAGTGAGCAGGAATAAAATAGAGAATAAAGCAGAGAAATGAATAAAGTAGAGAAGAAAGAAGGAGAAGAAAGAGGTCGTAAAGAAAGGATGACAACTCAACATGTTAAAGATGGAAGGACGCGCAAAAGTAGGAAGAACAAGCTGTTAGAGTGCAAAAGCAACATGTAGACGGAAAAACAAGTGAAAACAGTTGAACAACTAGTTAACTGGAGTAGTCAAGCGTTGTAATAGGGTTTTGGGAGGAACCAAGTAGGGTTTTAAGCCATAGTTTGTATGTATAAATATGTTATGGGTTGGGAGAATAGGGGTTCTCTTTTATGATATGTTCCACCATATGGTTATTCTCGGGCAGTATTGTGGAGTCTATTCCAAACTGTTGAGAGATATTTTCTGTAAGAAGGTTGATAGGATAGGTTGAGAAGAAAGAGAATCGAGGTCTGAATGTAATAGATGATGCAGAGAGAGAGAGAGAGGGCCTTGCACTGCATAATGACTAGGCTAGGAGAGAAGAAAGATAACCATGATATATCTTTATAAGCGCAGTGCGCAAGTCTGAAGCAATTACCAAACGCATAATAGAGAAGCCAGTCATTGTGGACGTATCCCAGAGTTGGGTTAACCACATTAAATATTGTGTTACACGTCTTTTGTGTGATTGTTTATGGAATCTATCTTATGCATATTAGAGTAGACTTGTATTTTGTGTATTCATGGTGCAATAGGATGATTGTTATAGTAATGAGTCTATGCAGTAATCTGGAGTACAATGGTAATATGAACCTGAGATCCACTAAGTAATAGAATAAGAGAACTTGTAGAATAATGCACACAACACATATAACTAACAATGAATGGAATAATAACCTCTCATTCCCTCATCACTATAGAAACCTGGTTCTTGCAGTCCCAATAGATACCTTGGGTGAGACTTCATATTCATAAGCGAGTGATGATGAAAGGGCCAGTGTCTGGTGGGATTTGTTGGTCAAATGTAAATCGAACCTAGGGTCTTACAAACCGTGCACAACGCAAACAAATGGTTTTGTTACCGAGACTCTAAATTTTACGATTAAGGGAATGTTTTGGAGGCCGACTAAGGAAGAGATATCAAAATCGCTGGAAAGGAAGGAAAGGGAGTTTGCTTGAAAAGAGATAATAAATCCTCGGATGAGTGAAAAGAAATGGATGCAAAGGTATGTGTATACATAATTGCATGAAATTTTCTTTGACGAGTTTCCAATTATTTTGACTGGGTGGCTAGAAAGATTAGTGGAGAATACCAAGGTACAAAACTGAAACGCCAAGGAATTGGACTCCTGAGTTGGTAAGACAGTTGAATTCTATAAGTAACCCAACTACTCATGCAGTTGATTTCTGGTTGGATAGCATACTAGGAGGATACATTACAGAGTTTGTCGTAGATTGTACCCAATCATATAGTGTTGCAGAAAGGGACTTTTTCAAAGGTCCACGCGGGAGGTTCAATAAATCATTGGGTACATGGATAAATATGTTGTTGTGTGACAAGTGTGTGATGATAATGCAATTCGACGGCTAAAGGTCCTCGCACGCATAGGGGAACTGAGGGATGACAAGAGGATAGTTTGAGAATAGGAGAGAATGAAGGAAGCAATGAAGAAGGAAGGGAGGGTCTGAGGATGCAAGAAGAGGATATACTAGAGGAAGAAGATGAGTTTGGAGTATTGCATGTAGGAATGAGGTACAAGAGGCAAAAGACTGGGGATGAGAAATGATAGCCGCGCAGTGAGCTAGAGGGGAGAAAACCTTGTGCAGTACTCTGAATCGTGGAGATACCACATATAGGAGGAGAAGAAGAGGAGTTCCAATACAATCCATTAATAAAATATTTGTTAAGTCCTAATCAGACTGAGTCCTGTGTCAAATCCACGACTCCATGTGCCTCACCAAAATCAAAGATAACAATTGAATACTTATCAAAATCACTTATAGATAGCCAAGGAGGACATATTAGTAGAAATCAGAGCAGTGGAAGTAGTGCATAGATTCAGGGTCAACCAACATCACCAAGAAGAGGGAATACACAAAGAAACATGGCAGGGGTAGAGAACACCCTTAGACTGCCTGAATTCCAGGGAGTTGGGTCATAGGACCCAAAATAACATATGTTTTTCTACGAGACAATTTGGGCCACAAAGAATGTCTAGGACAAGGATGTGAATATTGCACAATTGGAAGCAACATTCAAAGGCCATGCGCTAGTCTAGTACATGAAGTTGCAGAGTAACATGCCTACAGGGAAGGACATGACTTTGGAAGAGATCGGGAAATCGCTACTAAAAGAGTTCAAGAAGAAAAATTCAGATTCGTAGTACATCACAGAACTGAAACAGATTAAGAAAGTGCAAACAAAGTCGGTATGGGAATTCGATCAAAGGTTCAAGGATATGATGGGTAGACCGACTTTCCAAATCTCCTATCAACAACATCAAGGAAGCTTTATTGCAGGACTTCTACCACACATTTGCATGCCATTGATTCAACAGGAGGTTGCATCGCAACCCGAGGCACTGGAAATTGCAATGAAATTGGAATCATCTCCTACAGGATATAGTGGAGGGATGGCGCAAGTTCAGATGCAGTTGGTTTCTCTGACAATTCAACTGGAAGAAATTACAAAAGGGAAGGAGAAATGCAAACAAGTATGGTGTACCAAGTGTAGGAATGAAGGCCATCACAAGGATGAATGCCCAACATCCGCACAGTATTTGGAAACTAGAGCACTAAATCCATTACCAACAGGGGGGTATTGCGATATATGTAAGAAATGGGTCCATCACCCAACTGAGTGCCCATTACTATAGAAGTATCAGAGTACACCAAGGAACTTATTTTGAAACTTTTGCAAGTTGGTTGGACATGAAGAGAAGGATTGTCGCGCATTCGACTTGATGAGGGAGCGTACTTCAGATATGTACAGGATTTAAGAGGATAATGTTGCAACAGAAGGGGATGGTCCACAATATAATAATCAAAGAGACTTTAATCCAGGGAATAGAGGAAAAATTGGCAGAGGTCGAGGAAGAGGAAATTTTGGTAGAGGAAGAGGACCGATAATATGTTATAACTCTAATCAACTAGGACACTTGGCCCGCGACTGCATGAATCCATGTACAATGTGCACATACTACATATCACTAGACCATGCGATATGAGATTGTCCTCAACTAGTTGCGAAATGGAAGGCTAGAGGAAACTAGAACCAAAACCCAAATTAGAATGTGCAGAAAATATCAGCCGAAAAATGCTATGAAGGACCAAGAATAGTAGTTGTTATGTGTGGAGGAGATATAATAGGAGTTGGTATGATGAATGGAGGGAAGAATATTGAGCAATGGGTAAGGAAGTCAGCAGGACCCTTGCCAACCTTTCATCCTCGACAAGAAAAGGAGATGTATTAGAGGGAAAGAAAAGACGTACTTGGATAGGATTGGGGAGCATCAACATCATCTGTGCCTCACAATGAAGATCACACTATGCCAGAGAAACCAACAGGAAAGGTAAGCATGCTAACAAAATTCCTGAGGAGTTATGTAGAGCTCATGAAAGATGCAATTGTGTTGGGTACACTCTATGACATTATTGATCATTGTACACGAGGAAGGGAAACTCATATCACACAAAAGGTGGTAAATCAGGTACTGCGCAGGAAGAGGACAAATGAAGAATTCATATTCAGTGTGAAAATTAGGGAGTATGATGTGGATAATGTTATCTTGGACTTAGGGTCTGACGTGAATGATTTACCTAAGCATACATGGGAGATGATGGAAAAACACAAGCTAGTATGGTCTCATGTTCAGTTAAGGCTTGTGAATCAACATAAAATAGTATTGATTGGTTGTTTTACAGGAGTATCTGTGAACATAGATGGGGTGCGTAGTGTGACAAACTTTGAAGTTATTGAGATCATGGATGACAAACAACCATATCCAACAATAATGGAACTAGAATGGGACTTTGATAACTAGGAGATCATTAACTTGAAGAGGAGGGAGATGATATTTTAGGTTGGAGAGTTGAAAGTTACTGCACCCTTGGACCCATCAGAAGGAAAGAGATACATAGAGACAACCAGAGGAAATGACATTAGAAACTTATATAACATGACTGCGTGGATGGATGATTATGTCAACCCTACTACAGATGGTACACTAAGTTGGAGAAATATTAGTTCTTGTGCATCAAACTCAGAGGAAGGTCTAGAGCATTGGCAACAAAGGATGCATGAAGTGTCAACTAGACGATATGCACATATAACCCGATCCTTGCACTAGATTGGCCCAATCCTTGCATTGGATTGGAACAAAGCTATGTAATCCACCCAGGTATGATTGATTAATTGATACATTTTTTTTTGTAAATGCATTTGAGTTGCAGGTACCCAAAAAACAAAGGTTGTTGGCACTATATGTTGTCCTAAAAGGGACTCCAACCAGGTGGTGGGTTGCACACAACGAGGGAATAAAATAGTGACAATGAAGAAGACTCATGCAAATAAGGTTTGGTACTGAGGTAGACAACATTGAACATAAGTATACAGGAGAGAGTGATCCAGCAGGCCATGTTGAACAATGGAGGACTTTATGGAGTTCAGTACTGGAAACAAAATGTATGCCCAAATTTATAGACACACTAGACACAATTCCTAAGAACTGGTATTTGGAATTGGAAATACGCAGGGAGACAACAAGATGGGAAGAGTTGGCTTAGAGGTTCAACGTCACATTTACATTTGAACATGAATCTCAATCAATAGATGCATCAGTACAAGATATTTGAACTAAGATCTTCTCAGAAGAAGGACCGATGGAGGTGGTACCACTATGTAGTGTGCATAGAGCCAATATGATTGTCCTTGAGTTATTGGAGTGTTACAATGTGGCTAAGAAATAATATGATGAGAAAGATCATAGGAATGTGCAAGTACATGAGACATAAGGAGAATGATAAGTAGAAGGGAAAGAGCTTGAATCCATCGCATACACCCAACCGATAAAGATGCAGAAGGTAAACATTGAGATGATAGAAAATCTAAAGTTTTCACAAATAGGCGATTATTGGAGTGATGAGACAGTCGAGAAGATTGCAGAATTGTTGCACCAATATCAAGACCTATTCCCAATGACATTTTCAGAGATGAAGGGGATAGTTGGGGACTTAGGTTAGATGAATATTTCGTTGAAACCGAGAGCTAAGACAATGAGACAATGACCTTATAGATTAAATCCAAAGTACAAAGAGAAGGTGAAATATGAAATAGACAGGATGTTGGATGAAAGAATTATTGTGTGTTTACATGATCCATTCCCAACACAATTCACAGATGAGGTACTGGAGAACGTAGGAGGAAAATAAACTTATTATTTCATAGATGGATTCTCGAGGTGCCATCAAATAAAAATTGTGCAAGAGGACCGACACAAGACTACTTTTGTGACAGAGTGGGGGATATATCAGTATACAGTGATGCCCTTTGGACTGGAGAATGCCCCTGCGGTATTTTTTAGAGTTGTGGTAGAAATGTTTATTCATAAGTTCCTGGAAGTATACGTAGATGATTGGACTGTGTTCATTCTACTAAAGGATCACATAGAACTACTCAGGATGATGTTGGATAGGTGTAGACAGTGTCAGATTTCGTTGAACTTGAAGAAGTGTATTTTTTGCGCACCCTTTGGAATTTTGTTGGGACATGTAGTCTGCAAGCAAGGATTGCTAGTAGATCCAACTAAGATTTCAATAATTTTGGAGTTAGAACCACCTACATTACTTAGAAAATTGAGGGAAACCTTAGGTCACACATTATATTATAGGAAGTTTATCAAGGGCTACGCGTAGATCACAACACCGATGGAAAAGTTTATAATGAAGGAAGCAAAGTTTCAATCGAACGAGGACTATCAGAAGGGGTTCGACACCTTAAAGAAAAAACTAGTGACCGCACCGATTTTCATCTTTCCAGATTGGAACAAAGAGTTTCATGTACATGTAGATGCATTGTCCATAGCGTTGGGTGTAGTACTATCTCAAACAAGGGACGGAGACATAGATCACCCAATTTATTTTGCAAGTAGGAAGTTGTCCATAATAGAGAAGAATTATACTACCATGAAACGAGAAGGATTGACAATGGTCTATGCACTACAGAAGCTCAGACATTATTTATTGGGGCCTCATTTTAAGATGTATAAAAAACATTCTGCATTAAAATACTTAGTGAACAAGCCAGTGTTGAGGGGGATAATATGAAGATGGATACTATTGTTCCAGGAATATGATTTTGAGGTTTTAGTGAAATGAGGGAAGATGAATGCAGGACCATATCATCTATTGCACATACTATCAGGAGAATATGCATGAAATTTAGATGACAACTTCCCAAATGCACAACTATTTGTAGTTAAAATTGTGGATGATTACTTCTCGGGCATCGTACAACAATGGCTCCATCAGACATGATGGTTGCATAGAAGAAACAATCGGTAGTGAAAGCAACAGATTATTAGTTGATTGCAGGGAATTCATATAAGTTGGATGCAAATGGAATATTCAGACACTATGTGTTGGAACATGAAATACGAATGATAGTCAAAGAAGCACATGACAGGATTGCAGGAGGACATTATGCAGGGAGAGAAACTGCACAAAAATTTTTGTCCGCAAGGATTTGGTGGCCTACACTTCACATGGATACTAAGGTATACTGTCAGTCATGTGACGTATGCCAAAGAGTGCGAAAGCCATCTAGGACAGATGCAATTCCTTTGAATCCACATGTTACCTTGCAAGCATTTGAAAAATGGGCCACAGACTTTGTAGGACCAATAAATCCACAAGAAAGAAGATTAGGGGAAAGATACATAATCATTGTGATGGAGTACTTGACAAGATGGGAAGAAGCAACACCAGTTACAAATTGCACCATGGATATTGTTGCGAGGTTTTTGTTTGAGAATGTAGTCACAAGGTTTGGATGTCCACACATATTACTCAGTGATCAAGGCACACACTTTCTAGGTTTGGATGTCCACACATATTACTCAGTGATCAAGGCACACACTTTCTAAATAGTGATAATAGTAGTTGTACTATAGTCAGAAGGAAAAACAAAAATAAAGAAATAAAAGGTAGAAAAAGGAAGAAAATCAAATAAAAAGTAGATATAGAAAAAGAAAAAGAGCATCAAAGTACAAGGATATAAGACTTGGCGCAGAAGGAATGGTTATCACACATCAGAATATAACTGCTCCAATTCAGAAAATAATACACAGAAGAAAAATACTTCGAAGGACACATATGCAAAAGAAATAACCGTTGCTCAGTTTGTAAATGAAAATATTGTTGGAAGCATTAAAGCATGAAACTGACGGCTACAAAGTGAGAATGACAATTCATAAAGGAGTTGTATAATCTTAAATGGTAAAATCCATCGGAAATCACGACAGATTCGTAGTACGAGGCCAAAATCACACGATATATTTAGTAATAAATTCACATTTATTTGACCATTTATCAACCCCATAGGTAGATTTTACTAGTTAGTTAAGGTGGGATGAGACATGTATAGTTGGAAAGAAGTAACAAAAATAGTAGAGGATCACTCAATGTAAATCATTATTGCATGAAAGAGAGAGTGAACCAGAGAAAACCAGAGTGAATTTGAGTGCATCAGAGCTGAGCTACAACTATCACAGTACAATCATAGAGCCAGTTAAGGAATTTGTCACATACGACAAATGGCCCTGCCAAAGATTGGAGCGCCATCTGCAACAATGTGAAAACAGTCAAAATGCCCAGTAAATACACCAAAGGTTGAGGAAGTACCTGGAGCTTCGAATTTGATTTCACAAGACAACTTCCACAGAAAATACATTCCACCTAGGATGGATAACGTGCCACCAATCAACGTACCAACAAACGGGAAATACTCGCTAGCAACATCACCAATTCCACCTGGTGTAAGCATTGAAGGAGATATGCTCAGAAAGGTTTTTGACCTCAAGTTCATGGATCATGATATTGCCGACGAACAAAAATTCTCGGAGCTAGCTAGGGGAAAATAATTGTGCGCTAAGAGCATACCAGGCACAATAGAGATAGTGTTGGAGACACAGGTGTGGGAAATAGGGTTGGATAAGTTAGGCATACTAAACTTGATGGATATCCCACACTTCAGATGCAGTATATACATTAATGCTTGTGTGAAGGTATTGCTCAACTGCATCCATGGAGGGACATTGTGGTTTGACCCATCAATATCAATTGACACTACACTAATTGTGCAGATTACAGGGCTCCCAAAGCTTGACACTACACTAATTGTGCAGATTACAGGGCTCCCAAAGGAAGGTGAGGATCTAACCCTTTTGTTCAACAATGCAGGAGGGAGAGCCCTCTGAGAATCGATGAAGGAAAATTTCCATACTTTCAATGGGGAAAGAGGACTAGATGTTAAAAACATCAGTGATGATAATGTTAGATTTGCAATGTAGGTATTGGATTGCAAGTTGTTGCGCAAATGTCGGAAGGATGAAGTACCAGCTGTAGTAATTGTAGCTACAAAAAAATGTGTCGAAGGTGTTCAAATGAACTGGGCCACCTTCTTGGTGAACCGATTTTTGTAGGATTGTATTGAGGCCTAGGAAAAGGGCACATAATTTCACTATGCATGGTTTTTCATTTTGATTGCACTAGTCATATGGGAGGAATAGGATAGTATCAACACAGGGGCACATCTAGTAGAGGAAATATGGTGGGGAGATATTCCAACTTATGGAATATGATGATTAAGAGAAGACAACAGGACACTAATGCCACATTTTTTGTATACTTGGAAAATATTATATATCTAGTTGCACACACATCGCGCATATTATCCGAGACAATGGAAACACATAATTATATCACATGTTTCAAATTAGGAATGCACCACATGTATGTGCAGAAAAAGAAGGACCCAACATGCCAGTGGTTTCCAACCAAATATAGGTTGACATTGGAAGACATATGCCTAATTTTGAATTGCTAGGAAGAGGAGTGGAAAGCCCCATTAGAGAAAACAGGGCACCTGGAAGAGGAAGAAGATAAGGATAAGAGTGATGAAGAACTAGATGATGAGTAGGGGAATGATCAAAACAATGGTGTAAGAGATATGCCTAGCCCATCCACATCAGAAGTTCAATAGTTAGTCCCCGTGACATGGGTCAAATGAAAATATAGGGGGAAGGAACCAACAGGAAGGGTGCACAAGAAGGTTAAATCACATAAGGAACCCCCACTTTATACTTTAACTAATGATCATATAGACCCCATATGATACCAAGTACGGAATTCCATGGATGAAATCATGGAGGAAGTAACTAGGAAGGAAGAAGAGCAACAACAGAGAGTGCACGATTAGTTGGCAACACTCCAGCAGCTCTTAGAGGAAACTAGAATAACAAGAGGGCACAGGACCTAGGGAGGATTGTTCATTATTCTAGGGAAGGAAGCAGAGAGTGCACATCCGGTCTTGACCAAGTTCATCGTCGGGCATAGAAAACTCCAAATTGAGATAGAAACACTTGAATTTCCAACGGCCCATTCGCAAACAAACGAAACACTCCATTATTTGTAGACCCATTTTCTATAGTTGCACTAGATCAAATGCCCCCAAGTACACATGGAACTTCAGTACGAGTGATAAAAGAAACCAATTTTTTAAGTGGGGTGAGATTTTATGTTGCGCAAAATATTAATAAAAGGATCGATATCATTTCAAAACCATGGGAGGTCATCACCAACTTAAGAAAATTGTCGTGGAGGATTGTCAGTTTTACAAAGTATTTGAAAATAGATTTGGAGCCTCATGAAGGTTTTTACAATAATTATGTCAATACTTTTATTGCATCGGTCACTAGTTTAAGTGAGAATCATATAAGTCAACAACAATTTCCTTCAAATCGAAGGATAAATCAAATAAGGAAAGGATGGATAGCAAGGATAAAAATGTTACAAGATGCAATTGTTGAGTATGAAAAAATTGATGAAAAAAGAGGAAATGCTTTCTTAAAAGGATTAGAAATTGTTAAGGAGTTAGAGGGCCCACAAATTCTAAGGAATTATAGAATTATAGCTAAAGAAAAAATGGATGAGGAGTTAGTTGTGTTTACAACTTCATGGAACAACGAATTCGACAACCTTATAGAGTTTCCCAAAGATGGAATTAAACATTGGATTGTCACCTTTGTGAATGACATTGAGGACTACTTGTCATCAGTTGATAAACTCCACTCAAAATTTAAAGAAATAGAGGAGGATATATTCTCACTTAGGGTTAAGAAAGATATCACCATCCCACCAATGAACGAGTACATTTACGAATGGCTCAAGAAATCTTTGCAACAGATCATCAATCCAAAATAACTACTCGAAAATAGTTATCTCAAAGGAGGCAAGAAGCTCAAATTATATAAAGGAAGATCCCAACAACAAGAAGACAATTAGAGAGAGATAGAGAGAACTTTTTATCATAGTAAGTCAAGCATCTACTCCATTTATATTTAATTTCCCTTCCTGTCAGTTAGTAATCCTCCAGTCTTATATGTTTCATGATTTGTGAGAACTTAAGACCAATTCCTAACTTTTATTATTTGTTTCTTCCAGTTCTTACTTCTATTTTATGCATCCTAGTCCATTTGGACAAACACATTTTACTTTCTTGAATATTATAAACATTTTCAAAGACAATTGTACATTCTTTTGAGGTTCCCAAAGAACTATTTGGGATACATGACTACTGATTTAACATATTTTGAGTTTTAAGATGAAATTTTCAAGTGTGTCCATCACTCTTTCATATTTTCAATTAAATATAATATTAAGTTCTTTGAATATGTGGCCATTGTATTTTAATCTTCCAAATGATATTTTCTACTTTATGTTATGATGGAATATTTCTTATGAGGGTTCGTATTTTATTTTACATTAAAATATGGTACAATATGTTAAATATTCATTTAAATAAATCCTGGTCCTATATGAGTCCTTTCTTTCATTATGAGTATTTTTTTTCATGAAATAAACTTTGTCCTTTCTCAGGTTTTATTTGAATTATGTATATTATTCATATGGAGGAGTACCACCTCTTTAAAAATGAAGAAGTATTATTCATTGTGATGTTATCTTCAAGACTATAAACCATCTTAACGATCAATATTTTTGGAGACCATACTGGGGATTCTTGAACAAAATGTTGGTCTTGCAAACCAAGAAAATTTGAAAGACTCAACAAGATCCAAATCAACCTCAAACACAAACTGGACTTAGAGATCAAATAAATATTCTTCATCATATATACAATTTATCCCTAACGACAACAAGAACTAGGGATGAACTTGAAAGAATGAGGGAGGATATTTTTCATGAAGAATAAATAGTTGTGGCTTAGAGACAAAGAAGGCAACAATAAAATTATGATATTTAGATCATACAAAGGCCATTGAAGAGAAGTAAAAGAAATATTCTTGAAAATCAAGGTTCTACATTGGAAAGATCAAATATAGAATCAATGGTTGACAAACAAAAATAAACAAATAATGAAAGAAGAGAAGAGGGAAGGAAGAATGAAATAAGAGAAGACGAAAGAAATAATGAAATAAGGGAGAATGAAGGATGGAGAAATCCAAGAAGAAGGAAAAGATCCAATACATTAAATCTAAAAGGATAACAACATCAATTAACAACCAAGATCCCTCAAGGTTTTCTTCCCATTTTCTCTGGAGATAGGATCATGGACCCTAAGAAACATTTAGATAAATTCCTCACCATCTATGGTATTCATTTAGTTGAACATGACGATGTGATGGTGACATTTTTTCTTCAAATGTTAATCGTTGTAGTGATCCAGGTGGATATTGGTGGCCACCCACCTATTCCAATTGGCTCAAAACAATTTTATGGCAATTTACTATTTTTAGTAGTTTTCCGGGTCCTAAACTTTTGGGGCCATTTTGAGGACCTAAACGAAATTTTTTCACGATCAGACACCTCTGAGATACCTAAAGGATCTATTGATCCACCAAAATGAGGCTCATTGCCAATACCTTTTCAATGATCTATCGTGCACCCCAAACAAAGATCGTATTCCAAAGTTACGCCCCCAGGAAATTGATACACCAAACTACCCAAAACGAGGTCCACAAAATTGTTGGTTTTTCATCTTCCAGGGTTGGGGTTTTGGATTTTCTTTATGTTAAAAAGGCCTTTGGAGCCTCATTGTAATAATCATCTTCTTGCAAATGAGCATAGTTGTCACATCTATTCTCAGAGATAAGATTCCACCATTCTAGCGAGTCTTTCACTCTCTATTTTTACAATTCTATACATTTCTCTCATTAATAGAAATTGTGTATTACTGTATATATGTGTTTATGGTTATATCTTTGATATATCTCTATTATATTATTTGATATATGATATATCTCTGTACATTTCTTTATTATATCTCCTCTCTCATTTCGTGTCAAAAATAATTCAGCTCTGTGGTATTAAAGATGACTTCTCTTGATCGTTTTTCAGTGCATGTCCCCGATGAGGTCCGAGTATAGCAAGTTGGGTCTCGAGCTTTTATCTCTTGAGGAAAATCACTCTCAAATTCCCAAGAAAATCTCCATGGTGGAAGAAAAGAAAAACAACGGAGAAGAAGATTTTATTAATCTACTGCTTGAGTAAGCTCTCACGTGACAGAGGAATGGAATGATAGAGAATTTTTCCCACATCCTTTAATGCCTACTGATAACTATAAGTGCGTCTTCATCAAGCGACCACTTTGGAGGAACCTCGCATTTCAAGGTACAAGTTAATTTTGATATTCCCGTATTTGAAGAACAGATAAATGCAGATGTCCTAGAAAAATGGTTAAATTTGCTAGAAGGTTATTTCTTTGTTCATAATTTCTCTGACAAGGAACATATCACCTTATAACTCCTTAAGGCTCTCCCCTATGTCAACCATTGGTGGGAAACTTACTGGGAGAAAAGTTCCAAAGAGGAGTCTGGAATATATGGAGCCGAGCCCACTTGGGATTCTTTTGTGGATGCGGTCAAGGAACAATATTACCTTGTCGGTAACTATGAAGACCAATACATGAGATGGACCACAGTGCAACAAGAGAGGGGAGAAACAGTGCCAAAGTTCACAAATAATTTCCATACCTTGCGCACAAATCTAGGTATCAAAGACTCTGAGCGAGATCTAGTTCTGAAATACCATGGGGCTCTGCATAAGTACATTGAAACTGAAATGGATTTCCTGGACATCTCATCACTGGGAGATGCCTTTCGATATGATGTCAAAATCTATTAGAAATTAAGGCACCATAAAAAATGGGATTTTGGGTTTTCACATCCGCAACAACCAAAGTATGATCAAGACGACCCAAACAAACAACCTCCCGAAAACCCATCCAAGCCATAGGAAAATAAGGGTAATGAAAAGATGAACAAGGACAATGGAAAGTGGTGTGATTAACAAAAAATCCCTTGGAACAAACTGATGAATGTCGCTCAAAACAATCATTTGTGGGTGAGATCAAAGAAAAGGAGTCGAACCCTGATTCAGAATCAGATTCAGAAAATAATGGAAGAAGACAGATCATTGACGTAGACCCCACTGCTACTGTCATGACCGCAACAATTCAACCAGAAGAACCAACATATCCTTAAGAGGGGGAGCAGCTTTTTCATTCAAATATGTGGGTGAAGTGGACCGCACTGTATTTTATTATTGATAGCGGAAGACATAAGAATCTCATATCAGCAGAGGTCGTCAAACAGTTTAGATTCTCGTCAACACCACACCCGCAACCATACAACATCGGGTGGCTTCACCAGGGACAAGATCTCCATGTCAACCAACAATTTCAATTGTCATACAACATCCAACCCTTCAAGGATGAGGTATTATGTGATGTTTCCCCACTGGATGTCTATGATATTATTTTGGGCCAACCATATATGTGGAAGAGCCATGATATTTATGAGTCTTTACATTGTAGTGTCATTGTTTCTTTTAGGGGTCATCTCTACAGGATACCATAGGTAGTTACAACTATTGTCCCACCTAAACAATGCTGCAAGGTAATATCTCATACTACAAAATTAATCTTCTTCACAATTTGTTCAAAAGGTGAACATAAGGACACTGCAACCACTGTTGCCTCAGTCCAAGCACCTTCTATCCAGCAGAAGCAGGTTGACAAAATTGAAGGAAAGAAAAAATATTCCTTATGCACACAGTCATCTCATCAGGTTTCCGACAACCTCCCACAAACCAAGCAACGCAACTTCTCCAACAAGGAAAGCAACTCACCAAGGTTCAAATTCAAAAAATGATTCCCCCTCTCCCCTAGGAACTCAAAGAAATGGATACCATTGCTTCATAATGAGGGAGGATTGATCTAGGTGGATATTGGTGGTCACCCACCTATTCCAATTGGCTCAAAACATTTTTTCGCCAATTTACTATTTTTAGCAGTTTTTTGGGTCCTAAACTTATGGGGCCATTTTGAGGGCTTAGATGATTCTTTTTCATGATTGGGCACCTCAATGATATCCAAGTTCTCTATTTACCCCCAAAATTAATCTTCTCACCAATACCTTTCCAACGAGCTATCGTGCACACCAAATGAAGATCGTATGCCAAAGTTATGTCGTCGGGAACTTGATACACCAAATTACCCAAAATGAAGTCCATAAAATTGTTTGCTTTTCATCTTCGAGGGTTAGGGTTTTGGATTGTATTTATGTTAAAAAATCATTTTGAGCCTCATTGTAATAATTATATTCTTGTGAATGAGCATAGCCATCACATCTCTTCTCAGAGATAAGCTAATGAGCATAGCCATCACATCTCTTCTCAGAGATAAGCTGCCACCATTCTAACGAGTCTATCACTCTGTATTTTTAAAGTTTTGTACATTTCACTCATTAATAGGAATTGTGTATTATTGTATCTCTGTGTTTATGGTTATATATTTGATATATATTTGTTTTATTATTGGATATCTGATATATCTCTGTACATTTCTTTATTATATCTCCGCTCTCATTTCGTGAGGAAAAAAATTCAGATCATCTAGCTTATGACTGGTACATTTCTCTTCCAGAAAATATGATTTCCTCTTTTGATTATATGGAAGTTATGTTTATGTATTAATTCTCACCACCCATTGCATATCACACCATTCTTAGACAATCCACTCAAATCCATATTAAAAAGAATGATAGAATGAGAAATTTCAATGTCTGATTTTTCAAGAGTTTGTACCAAATTCCAAAGGAACAACATCCAAATCAGCTAGTCATATTTGGATGTTATAAAAATGCAATGACATCAAATGTCAATTATGAAATAAGAGATTTACAAATAAATATATTATAGTATGCAATGATGAAGGAAACTAATATGGAAGGGTACATGATTGAAAGTAATGTCGATAAAAAGATTATTCTTGGAAGAGTACACAAATAGATGGCGAGTCTATCAGTATCATCCCAAGTCCCATCTATCTCATCAAAAATTGAAGAATGAGGAGTTATAAGGTGAATTTTTCAAGGCCAGCCTCCTAATGTGAGAAACATTCTTAAAGATACACAAAAAACCTGTCAAGACACAAAGATTGCTCAGTTAAGCAGGACTATTCGACAAATGTAGAATGAGATGACTTGGCTCAAAAGAAGTCAAAATATCATTCCACCACATCAATATGTGAGAACTTTGCCACAAAATCAAAGAGACAGAAATGAAAAAAATCAAAGAAATAAATAACATATACCAAGAGTGTCATGAGTGAAAAATCCAAATGTTGTCATTTTAGAAGAACTCATAGAATAATATTTTATAGAAGAACCAGAAGAATTCAATCAACATCCAATCGATGATCATCATCAAGTATTAGAGTCTATACAAATGGAAGAAAATTTATTGACTCTAAGTCAATGGATTTATTTTTAAAAATAAGATTATGATGATCAAGAAAATGTTGTTCAAACAAGAAATCAAGAAAACAAATTCAAGCCCAAATATCAACCTGAAAGGGAGAAAGAAAAATCTAATACTCATGGGTCTCTAGGTTTATGCAATCCTTCCTGAAACTCTTTTTCAACTACATAGCTGAAATTTCTCTAACAACTATTTCTCTTCGAATTCCTTGAACCTTGCCTTGTTTTCCTTCTTCATCAAGACATGTGAATGTATTGTTATAACAGTCTAGGACAACATGTTGTTTTTCCAACCAATCCATGCCAATTATACAATCATATGAACCCAATGGTATGATGTTCACATCTACCTTTGTGAAAAATCCATTCTTGTCTATTGGACAATATTTAACTACCTCATTGATTTTCCTCTTAGCTCTGTGGCTAAATGAACTAACCAAGATTTCTTATGCTTACTCATTTGCAAGTGAAATATTTCAACAATGTTAGAGTTTATGTGACTATGTCTAGCTCAAGAATCAATTAAAAATTCTATGGGATGGTTATCAATCTTACCTTCCACTTCAATCATGGGCGATTGATATTTTTCTTGTATGTTGTTCAAGGTTGTATAAATCCTTGGCATGTTTCCTCCCATGTATTGAATTGTATCATCCTCCAGAATGTTGTGTACAATCCTCATTCTTTCTCCTTTTTGAGGGAAGTACCTATACAATTTATTTCCCTCACATTCCCAACATTGTACAGGTTGTATCCTTGCCCTTTTCCCAAATGAGTAAGCAATCTTGTTCTCATTTTGGGTTTAATTAGCTTGTTGATTTTCTTAGGAGTTGTTCTTGTAAAAGGGTGGCCTAAAGATTTCTACCTTTGATCATTTTTACCCTTCATATTGTCATTCCAATATTTTTGGAAAATTGGCCTTCCTTTTCTCTACTCATAAAGATGCCTTTCTCTCCTTATGGATTCCTCCAAAGTCTCATGGTTATGATATTGTATCTTGTCATTGCATGAAGAAGGTAACCCTCTTAGAAACCTTTGGATTTTGTATTTCTCATCCTTTATGAAGTCCACATACTTCAACAATTCAAAGAAGCTCTTCTCGTATTCATCCATTGTCATGCTTCCCAACTTGAGTTCAAATAACTCTTTCATCTTCCTTTTATATTAATTCTCAAAAAAATGTTTCTCTTGAAAATATCCTTTGAACTACCTCCATGAGATCCTCTTCTCATCAAGGTGTTTTGCTTTCTTAAGTTGATCCCACCACATGGCTTTCTTTCTTTGCAAGTGGTAGGCTGCAATTCTATCTTCTACCCTTGAGGAGTAATAATGCAACTGGAAATATTTCTTCATTTCCAACATTTAGGCCTCAACATATTCTCCTTTCCTACGATCACCATTGAAATTTGGTGGCTTAATTTTCCTCAGTTCACCTTGCAATATGTCTGCCTCGGGTCTTCTTTTGTATATCCTTACAAGAGACACACTTAGATTTTTCCCTGACCTTGAACTTGCATGATTTATTCTAGTGGATTGTCTTGGATAATGATGGAAACTACTCGTTCTTCTTGACTACCTATCATTCACATGATCATCCCTTCTTATTTTGGATCTAGATGATGTCACTTGTCTAGAACTAGTTGCTTGCTTGGTGTCAAAGTATTTGTTAACTTGCCTATAAAACATATTCAGACGTTGAATTATCTCTTCCTAAGCCTTCATTATCCTTTCATTATCTTCCCTATAGCTCTATACTTCCCGATACAACCTTCTCATAGTTACAGGCTCCTACCTACCTCTCCTTCCATTAGAATATATCTCAACATTTTCCATGATGACATGCATACCTATGACCCCCTCCTCATTGATGTAATATCCTTGGGCATATTATATCATTCAATTCCTCATATAAGAACCAATGTTCTTTTATTGTACCTTTAATCCTACAAGAAATTCCCATGTAATAATTATTGTTGGCACATGCATATTATAAAACATTTCATTTGTCACAATACATACTATGCATCATATCAATTTACGAATAACACAATGCACCAATTGAAAATATGATTCCTTAGACACATTTTTCTCTGAAAAAACTCTCTAATGGCTATACTCATGCCTCAATCTAAGTTCTGAGCAAAAATTCACAACATTCACATGCTACAATTTCCACTCACTTATTGCTGCAAAATTTACTTTATGATTTTTATGAAAATTTTAGCACCCAATTTAAAATTTCGGGTAGATAGATATATTCTAATCCTCAATTAATTTCCAACGAATAATTTTTTCTCAAATATGAGCTCTGATTTGAAAGGTATGGTTTGAATAAGTTTAGAATGTTTTCCCATTTTATCCCTATATGCTACATGTGTCTTCTTTATCTTCCCACACATTTTACATACCCATATTCCAAGTTTGGCAACATATATATCTTCTATGGTTCATAAGATTTCCATACACTGAACCTATGCCTCAAATAGAATTTGAGCTCTGATTTGAAAGGTATGGTTTGAATAAGTTTAGAATGTTTTCCCATTTTATCCCTATATGCTACATGTGTCTTCTTTATCTTCCCACACATTTTACATACCCATATTCCAAGTTTGGCAACATATATATCTTCTATGGTTCATAAGATTTCCATACACTGAACCTATGCCTCAAATAGAATTTTAAGCAAGGAGTTATTTCCTCTGGAAGTAAACCAATGCTGAAATTTTACTTTAACTATTTAAACTATAACTTTCTCATACAAGCTCTGTTTTGTGCCCGGAGTAGCTTATTATATAGATCTCTTCGAGTTCTTTTATTTAATCTACAGAGACAAGGTGTACCAAATATGTTACACCCTATTATTGTAAAAAATGATTGCTTAAAAACATCATTTAGGGCCTCAAAGCCACCACACAAGTTTAATACCTTCAAAATTTTGAAAATTACATAGAAAATTAATTGTTTTACTATTATAACAGTATTTTAATTTCAGTTCTTGATCTCAAAATCAGGTGAAATTTTAGTCGTTGATCTGAAATATATCAACGATTGAATTTTTCCTTTTGGCACTTACAACACCCTACCAAAAATTATGACTTGACCATCGGTCATTGACCCTTTCCTTTGGCAACCAACTCACAAGACATCAGTAAACCAATTGACCCGACCATCGACCATTGAAAATTTCTCTGGGATGAATGAAACACTTCACCAACTTGGCTGACCCGATAATCGACCATTGGCCATTTCTTGACTGACATGGCCTGACACGTGGATGTTGATATGGCATTACATGTCATCCTCCTCTTTTCTTAATCAATGATTGGAAATTTCCTTTGGATGCCCCAAACACCTCACCAAATCAGCCAACCAGATCATTAGTCGTCGATGATTTACAATTCCTCTTGTTGAGTGGACACCTTGCTAAAGCAGTTGACCCAACCATTGGTCGTCGATAAAATATATTGGCGAACAAAATACTTCACCAAAATTGTCGACCCAACCATTGAACATCAACAATTTTTGTTGGTGACTGAAGCACTTCACCAATTTGTCTGACCCAACCATTAGGTATCGACAAATTTTGTTGGCCGACTCCAACACTTAGAAATTTTCAAATAAATCCTAGATGAATTTGGACCATCAATCTTCCATTCAAAATGATATTGACTATTGATATTGTCCACTTTCAAACGAATGAAAATGAATCCAGACCATTAATCTGTCTCATTTTCCAAACTGTCGAAAATGAATCTCAGTCATAGATCTGCTAGACCTTGCCAAAATACAAAAACCTTATAAGTTTCTAAATCTATTACAATGAATCTAGGCTTTTGATCTCAAAATCAAACATGATCTCAGTCGTCGATTCATCAAACTTCTCCCAACTCTGCAGTGGCTATTAAAACATGAAAATCGACCTTCCAAGTAAAATTTTAACTCTACAAATCTATAGATTGGTGTCATTGATCACCACTGAGAGGGTTCTGAGGAAATTTCAAACTAAATGATTTATTAATTTGGGGATTTCACTTTGAAATCCATCGTTTTCCCCAGATCTGTCACATAACAAGTCTGTAATATTGAATGGTTACCAAATTCACGTTGGTTCTTGGTCGATATGGGTCCAGTGTTGAACCAGAAGATTTGATACCAATCTATAACAACCCCTAGTAGAGTCGAGGATCATTACTATGCATAAAACACATAAAAAACATTTTTTTTCTAACTAATCTTGTTGCTTACCAACTACATGAATACATACAGTTTTTTAAACATTTGTTGATACCATGAACTAGATGCATCTACAAAATTATCAAATAAACATAAAATGCAACTAATAACTCACATACAACAACATATAAATCTTATTTAAAAACAGAGTGAATGCACATCCATTAGTCTCATAAATACAACAAATAAACAAATAAAACACTTATATTTTAATTCAGTTGTGTAACCAGCTGCTTGGGACAAAACTTCCACCCAACCATAGGCTTTTTGTTCCAAATATCAATACAAAGTCATCTGAAATCTGGGGATAGAAATCCAAAAAAGAGGGTGGTGTCTCACTATCCACTCATATCTTAGAAAATCCCACAAACCACTAGTATTCTCCTACAACTATCCCTAATTTCCACAAACTCTCTTCCTCTCAACTTGTCAAATCCAATGAATGTAACCCTTCACCACTCTCAGTACATCGATCATATCATTCATTTATTAGGGTATCTATGGCCCAGGTAACTTGGAATCTCTCTACTGGAAAACTCAAGGGAGATCAGTGCTAGGAAAACTACTAGGAAAAATAGTAAAAATCACTTGTTGTTATAGTACAACTCATATAGGAGTTCACTCTTTAGTCCCGACAACCTATCTCTTCAATATTCTAATCCAAATACACTCCATAATTTTCCCTCCATGGTTTCTCCAACTCCAAGATCTTTTTTTCTACTTTCTGCTTATTGTTCATGCAAAAAAATTGACTATCTAAAACTGTTGTAACTTTCCATATGAATTTCCTCTCTTTTTTTGCTTGCTTGAATTACACACTTCCCAAGTTGAATGTACTCAAACCCCATGTTTCTAATAACTATGGGATGTGACTTCTCACACCCAGCCTCTTACATGTATTTAATGATTGGCTTTGGGGACACTCAATAAGAAATTAGAAGGTTCATATACCAATAGAAAGTTTAGGAAGTGGGTTTAATTAATATACATGGGTAATTCCCCATTGGACCCCTCTTAGACATTCTTCTTATACCCTCCCCTGTCTTGTGGATTAATTCAACCCCCATCTCTTTCTATATCCCCTAGTAGCTGGCATCACATTTTATTATTAAAATTCAGAAAAATAATTTGTATATACATTGTTTGACCATGACCACACATTTTATCTACATTAAGAATTAATTAAAATGTGGATTATAGTGGAGACATTACACAATGTGTCATTATAAACAAGCATGATCATAATGTTCATATGTGTAATAATGCATTGTAATGTTCTTATCACAATGCCCTGCCCTTAAATGTTGTAATGGTGTCTTTAGACGCCACCGATCTCCTCTGAAGTGATTTCTCTTTGAATATTCTGCAAATTCTATTATTTTTTTCACATAGGGTTACACCCATCCCTAAGAATACAAACACAATAATTAAAATATAAAATTAGTATTATCATTAAAAATAGTTAGATTTTTTTATGAATAATTAACATTTTGTGAAGAAAAACCAAGTTGCATTTGCATACCCACAATTTGGAAAAATTCAACACTACAACATATTGTTGCATTATATTCATTTGAACTCAACAATGCAATTCATTCCTACTTACATACCAGTGCATTTAAATGAGTATCAAGCACTAGTGTGAGAAAAATATAATAATATCATTGTTGCTCCTAAAGATAAAAAAGCACCATATCCTTCAATTATATCTTTATCATTGTCGTTATTGTTATAATTATCATTGCTTGAACTTACAATGTGCAAGAAAATATATGCATTGATAATGTTACATATTTAATATGCATTGGTGCTTTCATTATCTAAACTATTCATTGGGGATTCATAATGTATATAATATGCACCAATGTGTAATATTCACTTTTAAATCCCTAGTGCATAGTATTATTTTTAAACCTCGATGCATATCAATTATGGTGCACCAATGCATTTTATTGATAGAATTTCCCCAATGCTTTCAATATCTAGAATATGCACTGGGTCTTTGAAATATGTTTTATGCATTGATGCTTAGTATAGGTATTTTGAGGCACCAATATGTATCATTTAGTACTTGTTATCACCCTATAAAATAGGGAATCATCTTATGACTGATATTTATCTTTTCAGGCATA
>CBVK0100228334.1:0-25260 GCA_900067695.1 Picea abies
ATATATATTAATAATAATAATAAAAATCCTTCGTGTGGCATCGCAGGTAGTCGTAATGAAGGGGTTGTCACATATGGTATCAGAGCGGGTTCAACCCACGACTTGGGATCACTACGACTTACGTTGATGTGATATTTATTATAATGTTGCTAATTAACTTTACTTGTATTCATGCAGGTAATCATGGTTAGAGGATGTCGTGGAGGCAAATGACGGGGTGCTAGGGGAGGAGGGGGGATGCCCCTAGTAGTATCCATGCCTGAGGGGTCTAACCCTCAGGGAGATGAATAGGTGGTCGGGAAGGAGAAAATAGCGGTGGGTGATGTGGTTGGGTTGATGAGGTATTTTCAGCGGATGTCTGAGGCATTGATCAGTCGTTTGGATAGAGATGAGGCCAGGGTGCCGACACCCCTCGAGGGTCCACTGCACGCTCTGGTTAGTACTGGTAGCATTCACCGCGAACTCAAGAAGGTCAAATTTCCTGAGTTATTTGGTGCCCCGGATGGCGCAACCACCGAGGCATGGTTGGAGAATATGGCAATGTGATTTGCACTTCACGACTATACTTCCAACATGAAGGTCCGCATGGTAGTATTTCAACTGAAGGGGAGCACTCTTCTATGGTGGAAGATGCTCCTGCCACAATTGAACATGGCCATCAAAGACGTGTCATGGGAACTATTCGAGGAACAATTACGAGAGAGGTACCTATCATAGGAATTCATTGAGCATCAACTCAACGAGTTCAACACTTTGAGACAAGGCGATCGTACGGTGCCCGAGTACGAGGTATGTTTTATGGAGTTGTTGTAGTATGCTCCACATCTTAATACCAATAAAATTAAGGTCAACAGGTTCTTTCTCAGCCTTAATGTTAGCATGCGTGAAAAGGTTAGGATTTTGATACCTCAGACCTTGCATGATGTCATCCAGAAGGCCCTCATAGCAGAGGAGGAGGTTATCAGCGGGGGTCAGAGAAGGACTCTAGTGATACCAGCATAGAAGGTGTCATCTGGTGCGTAGCAGCATCAGACACCAGCCAAACATACGCCAAGATATTGTGGCTTCTAGAGAGGATCCACTTTCACTATACCTTAGCGACCATCACCTCAGCAGAGGACTCCTTACCGGGAACCACAACATTAGTACCATCATCGACCATAGAAACAACAACTTAGGCCTGTTTAGCAGAACAGACTAGGATTCCAGGCTGGTGGGCTGTCAACTTCTACTTCGAGTACCAGGAGTACTCGACCAACGTGACTGCCCAGTTGAGAAGAGTGGAGCATCTGCATTAGACGGACCCACTATTGTGGGAGACTTGGGAAAGGCCCATTAGATTCATGCAATGGTCAATAACCACTAGGCAGAGCACCAGTCGACTGTGATAGAGATGTCAGGTAACGTCGTTGACTAGAACCTTAGTATTTTGATAGATCCTGTTGCTACCAAGAGTTTCATTTATGGTGCAATGATAAAAAGGATTAAGGTAAAGGAAGTCAAACATGATGATTTTATCTTTGTAGAGATGGATTTGGTAGCCAAATAGAAGGTTGGAGGAAAGGTTATGGGCTGTACCCTTAACCTGGGAGAGTTTGACACCAGGGCCAACCTATATGTCACAATATTAGGATCTTATGACGTCGTGATTGATATGGATTGGTTGGAATCGCATCAGGCGATACTCAACTATAAGACTGAATGGTTGATCTTGGTCGATGATGAGGGACAGAGATGCTTGATTGTAGGTCAGAACCAAGGAGTTTCCCTTAGGTTCATCTCTTCCTTCCAGTTATGGAAGAGCATGCGCAAGGGGTGTAAACTTTATGCAATCCTTGCGTTAAACGAAAAGGGAGTAGTGGAAGGTATATAACACCTTCTGGTGGTGAGAGAGTTTGCAGACATCTTCATGGAGGAGTTACCTGGAATGTCATCAGAGAGGGAATTGGAGTTTACCATAGACCTAAAACCGTGGACTGAACCAATAGCGAGAATGCCTTATTGTATGTCAACCCCAGAGTTACAGGAGTTGAGAATGCAACTGAAGGAGTTGTTGGACCTGGGACTTACACATCCGTGTCACTGTGGGGTGTGCTTGTTATTTTCATATGAAAGAAGGATGGCTCTTAAAGACTCTGCATTAACTACCATCCATTGAACAAGGAAACTATCAAGAATCAGTATCCATTGCCAAGGATTGATGATTTGTTTGATCAAATGAAGGGTGCGACAGTGTTTTCAAAGATCGACTTGAGATTAGGTTATCACTAGTTAAGGATCAAGGAGGATGAAGTCCCTAATACCGCCTTTAAGATGAGGTTTGAACATTATGAGTTTAATGTTTTACCATTTGGACTGACGAACGCCCCAGGGGTATTTATGAGTTTGATGAACGGGGTGTTCCGCAAATACTTGGACAATTTTGTCCAAGTATTCATTAATGATATTTTGATTTACTCTCGAACGATGGAGGAGCATGATGAGCACTTGCGCTTGGTGCTACAGTGTCTACGAGAGAACAAATTGTAAGGGAAATTGTCGAAATGCTTGTTTTACCAATCAAATATTCACTACTTCGGGCATATCATCTCCGACGAAGGTATCATCATGGATCCAAAAAAAGTCGAGGCTATTATGGAATGGATTGCATCGACGAATGTCCCAGAAGTGCATAGCTTCATGGGTTTAGCAGGATATTATCGAGGTTTCGTCAAGGTATTTTTGAATATAGCAAACCCGATCATGGAATTGCAGAAGAAGAACAAGAAGTTTGTTTGGACCGAGAAATGCGCATAATCATTTCATAGGCTCAAAGAGTTGTTGAAAACAACACCGATACTGAAGGTCCCTAACATGGATGTGGACTTCTTCGTATGTACTGACGCATCCAAGGAAGGCTTAGGAGGATTCTTGGTGCAATATGGTCGATTGATCTCTTACATCTCGAGGAAATTGAGAAGGCATGAGGAGAACTATGTGACGCATGATTTGGAGTTGTTAGCCATTTTTTATGCCTTGAAGGTTTGGAGACACTACCTTATTGGATGAAAATTTGAACTAAAAATGGACCACTGTGGACTACAACACATCTTTACGCAAAACGACCTAAACGCGCGACAACAACGTTGGTTGGAATTGCTTAGCGAGTCGATTTCAAGATTACTTACATAAAGGGAATAATGAACCAAGTGGCAGATGTATTGAGTCAGAGACCACACATCTTTTCGGTGTTTCCCCTTCAGAAAAATCTACAGGAAAGGATTCTAGCTTTATAGTGCGACGATGACTGGTACAAAGAGGTCAAGGAGTTTATCGGACAAAACACAATGATGGTACCTAGATTTGAAGGATTTATGTTTGACAACGATGGGTTATTGATATTTAAAAATCGAATTTATGTGCCATCGAATGATGAAATGAGGAGTTTGATCCTCAACGAGGCTCATAAATCAGTGTACATGGCTCACCCGGGGGTCACGAAGATGGGGGCAGACCTTAAACCCTTATTATTCTGTAAGGGAATGAAGGAAGACATAGTCAACTATGTGGCCAGATGTCTAGAATATTAGCAGGTAAAGGCTAAGCATAGACATCCAGTAGGATTACTACAGCCACACATTATTCCAGAATCGAAATGGGAGGTCATTTCGATGGATTTCATTATTGGTTTTCAACTGACGGAAAGAAGACACAACTCAATTTTTGTGGTATTCGACACTCTAACGAAGAGTTCTCATTTTATCCTTGTGTGTACATCATATCAAGCACCTAAGCACCTGACATAACTAGAGTTTTCATCAGTGAGATTGTGAGGTTGCATGGCATGCCTAAGAGGATTATATCCGATCAAGGATCGGTGTTTACCGGACGATTTTGGACTAGCTTTTAAGAGGCATTGGGAACCCAACTTAACTTTAGTACTCTGTATCACTGAGATAAAGATGGGAAGACTGAATGAAAAAAACAAATCTTGGAAGACATGTTGTGCATGTACATGATGGACCAACATAAGAGTTGGGAATAATTCTTTCCACTTGTGGAATTCGCATACAACAACAGTTACCAAAGCGCCATTAAGATGGTGCCTTTCGAGTTTCTTTACAGGAGACCATGTCAGACGCGTTTGAGTTGGGATCATCTTGAGGATAGGGTCTTGGTGGGACCAGAAGCGATCCAAGAAATGGAAGATAAAAAGAAAACAATAAGGCAAAGGATCAAAGAAGTGCATGATCGACAAAATATTTATGCCAATGCCCGTCGTGTCGATGATAATTATGAAGTTGGCGATCAAGTCTTCTTGCAGGTAAAACCGCATAAGAGTTCGATAAAGTTTGGAAAGGGAGCTAAAATATCTCCTAGGTTCATGGGACCTTTCAAGATTGTGAGAAGGAAGGGACCCGTGGCCTATCAACTAGCCTAGCCTAAATCTTTGAGGCGTATGCACAATGTTTTTCACATATCTATTTTGAGACATTATATTAGTGATCCTATGCATTTTATTGACATGAGTTCCTTGTAGGTATCAGATGAGGGGGTGCTCACGGCTGAGTGATCCACATCCTGGATCATTGCATTCGACATCTACGATGTCAAACAATAGATCAGGTCAAGGTCCAGTGGGACAACTATAGTCCACACTCAAAGACCTAGGAGGAAGCATATGATATGCGCCAACAGTTTCCATTTTTTTTGATAAATAGACTTATGATACTATGATACACAATATTTCGGCACTTATATACTCTGAAATTTTGGTCCGAATTTTAGACCAAGAGAGCGTGTATGTAACATCCCACTCTTGCGTGCACTGGGCAAACTTATTCTTTGAGGGCACTTGCTTGCAAGTGATCTGAATTATTATACTATTGGGCGTTTGATTATGATTATGAGGCATAATGGATATGATGATATGTTATTTTGTTGTATTGACATAGACATGTGCTATTGACTCAGTTCTCCTGAGTGTGAAGGACTTTGGACCTTGAGGATGCAGAGGCATCAATGAAACCCTTAGACTCTGGATCGAGTCAGGGAGTGGACTATTGGGGTTTGATTATTGTAGATATGACATATGTACATCTGATTAGATGTTATGATGATTGATTATTATTATTGATATGATTTGTTGATGATGCAGGATGATGATAGTTTACTGACCATACTCACATGTGGAGTAGAGAAGTCACGCACAAAAACCAGGGACCTGAGGGAAAGGTGTGGACAGTAGCCCTACCACAACCTACTAGCACTCCTGTCATGGCTCAAACTGTAGGTTAACGATTACCTAGTTAGAGAAGACCCACGATGTCATGAGGGAAGACTGTGACAGTCGCTCACGATGATTCAAAGGGGTGCGCAATAAGGCAGGGGCCTTATTGCTTATAGGCCCTTAGTCTCCCACAAGATGACCTAACTGAGTATTAACTCCAGGGTTTTTGATGTCTACCAAGTTAGTTAAGAGGCGAGTGGCACCCTTGGACCACATAGTGCATCCTGAAGGGCACGTCGCACAAGGAAAATGGAAAGAGGCGAGTCGCATCCTTGGAGCACGTAGTGCATCCTGAAGGGCACGCCGTGCAAGGAAAACATAAAAAGGCGAGTGACACCCTTGGAGCACCTAGCGTATCCTGAAGGTTATGTCACAATTTCAATGGGTAAATGAATAATCCTAGTCGGCCTTAAAATGAATGATATGATAAGTAAGATTTAAATTTTTTTTTAAATAAAATAATAATAATAATAAAATTCCTTTGTGTGGCATCGCAGAAAGTCGTAACGATGGGGTTGTCACAACCTAAACCTTTGTGCTACTGGAATTTTCTACCAGAATTTCTTCAAGGGTTGACATCAATGACAACCAACCTTAATCAACATATGTTTTTTTTAAATTGGGTGGGATTTCCATCACTATTTCTCCGAAAGTTCGTCTCTATAGCAACACGTATTTCCTACCTCAAAAAGAACCTGCTAACACACGTGGCTTGCAATGGCTAGTTGAGGTCCCTAACCCTAATGGGTTCCCCTGTGAGTTTTATGAGGCCAAATAGGAGTTTTTCAAACCATATTTGTTCCATGTATATCACAAATCCCTTCACAAGTGGTCTTAAGGTGTGGGAATTAGTCGAGGGTTTATCAATTGTATTCCCAAAGTAATGGACCCAGATATTATTACTAATTGGAAACCCATCACCCTACTTAAGATGTTTTATAAACTTCTATCCAAATCCATGACATTGTGTATCAAGTACATTTTCCCCAAGAATTGCTCACCCTAAACAAACTAAATTCATTCATGGGAAATATCTTCTAGACAACATTATCGTGGTCTCAGAAGGTATAGAGTGGGTAGGTCATTCACACCTTGTTTATAAAAAAATGTTTTAAGAAATCCTACAAGTGATTAGAGTGGCCCTTCATTCTGGCAAGGATTCAGGCTCTAAAGTTTGGCATGTCCTTTATTAATGGTGTTGGAACTCTATTTATGGATTCCTCTATCTATCTTTCTATTAACAAATGTTCTTCCAAGGTGGTTAAGATTTTGAAATATATCTAGTAGAAGTTTCCCCTAGCCCCAACCCTCTATGTATCAATGGTTAAATATCTTTCCTATTTAATCATCTCTAAGGTGAATTTGGGTGTAATTTGAGGAATTCATCTTCCATAACCAAAAATTGTGCAATTATTCAATGGTCGTTTTGCTAATGACTTTTCTTGACTATCTTAGAGGACCATACTTCTTTGGATCAAACCATCAAGTGTCTACTCACCTTTTTATCTAGCCTCGGTACTGAGAATTCAATGGGCTAAAACTCAGTGCTAGAGATAAAGGCAAAAACCTTTTTTTTTTCAAAGAAAAATATCTATAGTTTTACTTATAGTAAACAAAATTACATAGCCATATTCCACCTAACATTCAAAAAAGGTGCTCAATAGTGTTTTAGAGAAAAAACTCTCTACCTACTTACCTTTCTTTATACTATAACAACAAGTTGTTTCTTGTCCTAAAAAATTACATAAATAGTTACATATATCAACATTCCCTTTATTATCTCAAGAAGTTACAAAAATAGTTACATCATTTAAAAGTAAAGTCGTGGTTAGTCTTTAGTCATGTAAATTGACAATATTTCTTTATATCCAAGGTGCATGTGTAATATATATAAAGTGACCATCGTATAGGATGGAAGTGATCTAGGTACATGATCAAAATCCAATCCAACTTTGGAAAGGTCATTCGCTACATTGTTCATGTCCCCGTATATGTGAAACAAAGAGATTTGTGAGAAGGTTGTCAATTGCATTTGTATATCATCATAGAGAGGATATAAGGTGAAGTTTTTTATTTGAGATTCCTTTCTAATCCATTTGATTTGTTGGACCACATGTTCTTGGGCTAGCTGAAGAAGTAATTTGAGTGCCATCAGTTCACATAAGTTGTTAGATTCCTACCCAATACCTATTTTGAAGGATACAAATGTGTGCAAGATAGATGTAAGTTTCCTCTTACACCTCCTTTGAGAGGATTTCCTTGTGAAGCTCCGTCAAAGTATGCCCACAAAATATTCTTATTTGTTACTTCCTCTTAAAGTTCATATCTAGTTTGTTTTTCCTCCAATTGTGGGTCAGCATTTAAGATGTTGAGAGATTGAATCACACATTTGAGAGGGAGGGTCTCAATTCCTTCAAGCAATCATAGATTCCTAGCAATCCAAACTCCCCTAGATATGTTGAGGGGAAGGTATTTAATCTTCTTTGCATAAATAATGAGCCTTTGACTCATTTTCATGACTCAGGGAGATAGATTAAAACTGGAAATTTATCCTTAAGGGTAACAAATCCAATTTCACCTCCTATGTGAAAACGTGTCGGGTCCCACTTCTTCAACCATGATATTTCCTAACGATGATAAATTATTAGAGGCCACAACCTTTTTATATAGTCCTTAGGATAACCTCCATAATGGATCTCCTATTGAATTTAACCCTAGGTCTATCTACTCCACTACTATCATTCCCTTATACTCTATCCCTTTGGAAATATTGATAATTTTGATTCATCTTTACCAACAACACCTCTGACTTGAAGAAGATACCTTGGATTAATTTTTCATACTTAATATTGTTCATGTTTCCATGGAAAAAGATGTTTTCAAACTATTTCGTGTTGAAATGAAGCATCTAATATGACTTTCCAGTTTTTTTGGGGGGTGTAGGACCTTGCATTGAATTGTATGGTACCTATAGATCATTTTCTTAGCCATGTTTATATGAGTAAGGTATATTATTGAACTTTCATATAGAATTAGGATCATTTTCGTCTGCATTGTTTCATTTAAACCTTTTTCCACCTTAAAATTGTCCTTGGAATATCCCTATTGAACATTGGTACATTATTCCATCTTCTTCACTTTGAAAACATCTAATGGTGGAGCCTTCCTATGATGGGTTACCCTAGAGTAGTATCATTTTTCCATTTGACACCCATCCTAATAATATTTATCACCAAGAGCCCATGTAGCTGGTTTTTTCATATGGCTTCAGTATCATATGTAATCTAGTTCAACAGTAACCTGATGGGAAACAATAACAAATTTTCCTAGAACAATCCACATCTATGGTGTCGCAGGAGGTGGGATTCCCTATAAATGATTTGGGTGATTTTTTTCTAATAAGGGTTGTATGTGGTTGTTCACAATGCAAAGGAATAAGAAACATCTCTTGTTGAGTAAGTGCTAAATAATTGTTTTCAAGATAAACTACTAGATGTTGATGGAAGTATATCTCTTGTAGTTATTCCTAACCCCATAAGTGAAGTTGGGAATACAAGAGAAAAAACTAATTTTAATATTTTTGTTGAGCCTATGAGAAATGTGTCTATCATATCCAACCCAAGAATGTTTCCTACTATCCCATTATGAAGTGATAAGTGTTTAGATACCTAAGAATCAATTGTTGGACCTATTATTAAAACTAGGCGATCTAAGGTGGTGGGTGCAATACTGAAGAGTTTTCTAAAGATAAATACACAATAAAATATTTCACAATATGATGTTAGGGAAGACCTTTTAGATATTTCCTTACCTCCAACTTTAAAATTTTATTAAAACACATCATTTAATCACACTCTCTTTTGTGCATGGTTCAATGTTAAACCATTTCTTACAATTGGATAACTTTTCCCCTTTTATGGTAACAACTAAGTAATTTCCCCTCTAAGAGTCTCATGTAATTGAAACCGACGCACATAAGTGACATGTGAATGGGGACAACATTGAAATGTTTTCAATTTGTGCTTGTATGGACTGAAATTTGACATGGTTAGACTAGACACATGTATTGATGGTATGGGAGGGTTTCTGGACTCAAACATGACTCACACATACAATTCAACAATCAAACAAGAAGCCTATAGAATAATTAATGTGAATGGGGACAATGTTGATTTTTGTTTTTCAATTTGTTCTTGTATAGAATGAAATTTCATGACATGTTAGGACGACACACATGCATTGATGGTATGGGAGGTTTTTGGACTCAAACATGACTCAAACAAATAATTCAATAATCAAATATTCTTTGGTTGTTCTATCAAAACCCAAAAATAAGGCGTGCCTGCTCATATACTTGACCCTTCTTATAAGTGACATGTGAATGGGGTCAACATTGAAATTTTTTCAATTTGTTCTTGTATGGACTTGTCATGACAAAAGCTCTAATTACTAGGTCATTTTATCCATGCTATGCTCAAGGAAATGGTTCTAAGTGGAGGCCATTTATTGTTGTGAGCTACACATGCAACGAATTATGGATCCTAATTTTAGCATACCATTTGATTGGATGTAATCCCCAAAGAGATTCTCGATTATATCCCTATAAATCTCCTATAAGTGACTAACTTCAACAAACGAAAAAGTGAGTGCCTTTGTTTGACATGTCATCTACTCCATTGTCTTCCTTTCCCTTAAAAAATACTAATGACTATCCCTATAAATCTCCTATAAGTGACTAACTTCAACAAACGAAAAAGTGAGTGCCTTTGTTTGACATGTCATCTACTCCATTGTCTTCCTTTCCCTTAAAAAATACTAATGAATAATTTCCCATGCATCTTATGGACATATACATGATTCAAATTCCCATTTTGAAATAGGCCAATTGCATCATAGAACATTGGCCAGTCATGCCAAAGGCTCCAATCAATAAGTGATTTTTGTCATGCTTTCCCTGGGTACATGGAACATTGTTAAGGCTAATTGGTCATGATGAGACACATGAATTGCAATTACAAGGAGGATTAGAGGTTCAAATTCAAATATTGAGTGCAACAAGAATGATCATTAGGGCCTAAGCCATGAATTGGGGATGAACAACTAAGGATTTAGTCCCTAAAACATTATTCATGGGGATTAGAGGCAGTGCATGTGGATTTGAACGATGATACATGTTTTTCAAGTGAAATGTATGCCCTATAGGAGGATTAGAAAACAAATTTCAAAGATTGTGCACAATATAAATGGTTCTTATAGTTCAATCCATGGTTTCATTTTGATATTTGGATTCATTTTATATTATTTAATATGGGACATTTTGTTCTAAAAGGGGCACTGGAGGAGGCTATCACAAGGAAAGGATTCAATTTACACATCAAGGATTCATTGCCACCATCAATCAATGCTCATATTATAATCCACAACCACATTTGACTGAATATAATGTATCACCTTTAGTGGATCATACATAGTCTATCCCTACTATTTAATTGGACAAACCTGCTTCACAATTGAATTGTGTGGCCACTTCCACCATTTTTTTAATATCAACTCCCATAAAGAATGAGCCTTTGACTCATTTTCATGAATTAGGATAGAAGATTAAAACTAGACATTTATACATAGGGGTAACAAAGAAAATGATTGCAAATTAGGTATTGATAAGGTTTACTAATAAGATTGTGCCCAATGGTTAGCTAGTCACATCATAATAACTAGTTCCTCCCATTCCCATTCTTTAGATGCACATCAGATCGTAGAAGAGGGGGGATGGAAGTTGTTAATAACTAGTATGTTAAGCCAAACGAGATTCTTCATCCACCCTCCTATCACATTAACCCATCATGATGATCTTTGTTGTTGTGCATGCCCTTAATCTTATCACACTTTACAAATCATTCTTTCATGGGGGTTTAGAATCAATGGTACATATCTAGAGAAGGTGGTCGAAAATATCTACCACCTTAGGATAATTACCATATATTTAATGAGGGAAAGGACTTAATTTCATTGAAAAAGAGAATGCATCTCATTCCATTAGGTGCATCTCATTCTAATGTGTATTTTGCATTAGCTCTCATACTTGAGATCTGCATGAGCTATGTTACTTGAGATATAGTTACCCATTTCATTACAATTTCCTACATATCTGGTTGCAAGGCCACTCTAAATGACAAAGAGGCTACCCCAAGAAGGGAGTAGGTTCTAAGTCCCTTCAATACCCATGAGTGGTATCATAGTTTCTTAGTTTAGTAGGAAATTTCCACCCCAATAAATATGATAGTTCTCTCAGCTCTAAGAAATTGGAGAGTAATAAAATTATTTGTGAGAATATCTATCATGTTCTAGTTGAGTTTGGGGATAATTTTAAGGACACATAAGAATTTCATGCCCACCAATGAGCTAAATTTAAGGATAAGGATCTCTCACTATTGAAGAAATTATGTTTTGCAACTAGTTTCCCAATGTTTGAAAATGAGATGAGTAGGGAGGTGGTTTTTAAAAAGAAATTCTCATGCTTATTGGATATTATCACAATCAAGGTCCTTAATTTCAAACCTCTTGTTTCCATGGAGCAGTAGGTTCAACTTCTTGCAAAATTCAAGCTATCCCAAAAGCCAAGAGGGAACTTATTCTCAATCGACTAAGAGAAGCCTTTAGTCTAAATATATGTTATCTCTCTATCTAGTATAATTTCTTTTAAGTTAGGAAAATGTTGTGTTATGTGTTAATATGTCAATGGGATCTTGTTTTGATGGTAAAGTGAGGGGGGTGATATTTTTCTTACTAAATTTCAAATCCTCAATAAACATGTTTTGACCCTCATGGTTGTCTCACCTATGCAAGCCAATGTGCAATTGGGGCTAGCAACAAGGCCTCAACAAATTCAACAAATGGGTTGTTTGATGTGGTTGGGTCTAGGTGTAAGCTCTAAGAATATTTGGCAAAATACATACACCCTATTCATGGCTTTTCAATGAAGAGGATCTCTCTATATTATTGTTTTTCAACCACATTCCATTCCGATACTTTTATACCAGGGGAAAGCCTATTTTTAGAACTTTCTATACTAATTTTTCTACATGTAAGAATACATACACCCCACTAGAGGCTTCTCCGCCAAAGGGATATAGACTACATTCATTATATTACTCCCAAATTGGGGACAAGACTACTTTGAGAACCATCTATAGTAAATTTTTTAATCGCATAACACATACAATGCACCCGTGATTTCTTAGCTCGATGGATCTTCTTGGAATGTTGTAATTATTAATTTAAAAAAAAATAATAATAAATTATATATATATATATATTGATTAAATAAAAACCAAAATATAATAAAACATTAAAAAAAACAAAAAAAAATGCATATGCCAAAATTAAAACACATGTCCCGCGCAATGTCATGACCTCTCCAAACCAAAATGTAGGACTATACTCTAAACCCATGATTTTTCATGTCGACCTGTGCCTACACCGTCACCTCATTTGAGATCTTGGTCGACAAAGAGTGATAGAGGAGGCTGAGAGAGAGCTAGGAAAGAGAACGAGCTAGGACAGAGAGCGAGCTAGGAAAGAGAGCAAGCTAGGAGGCCAACCCTCACCGCATTTGAGCTCTCGATCGACAGAGAGCGATAGAGGAGGCCGAGAGAGAGCTAGGACAAAGAGCGAGCTAGGAGGCCAAGAGTGATAGAGGAGGTCGAGAGCGACAGAGGAGCGTTGATAGAGGAGGCCATCCAACCCTAGTGTGACAGAGGAGCATTCATAGAGGAGGCCAACTATCCCTAGTGTCAATAGAGGAGGCCAACAATGTCATCAAATTGGGTAATTTTTTCTAACATTTTAAAACCCTAAATCAAGAAATGAATGCCACATTTTTCCTTGTTTCCCACCTTATAGCACACATCCATTTCTAATTTTGTTTCAATGAGTATACCAATTATCGTAGTTTCCAATTTCAAATGGGATTGCATTGAGCACACAAAATTCCTTCCTTCAAGCTAGATGAGTTAAAGGTAGGAGTAGGGTATTATAGAATATTGATACAGAGATATTAAGGAAACCAATAATACAAGTCATCAAAATAACTACAAATTCCAATTGAAGTTCCAATTCTAAATACTTGCTTCTTTGCAACTAGTTAAATTCCCTAAACTCTCATTCTAGGCCCTACATTTTCCTTAATTAAGCATCAATATAAACAACATGCATGTCTCACTCTTGAATTTACACCAAGAATTTTTCCTCCCACACATCTTGACAATGTTTCCACTAGATGTCCAAGGTTACCACATACCATTGGGATTTTGTTAACCCTTTTTCACATCGTCTCATGCTTTTTTTGACCTACAATAAATCACACATCACACTCCAATTCTCCCCACATGACTATGCCACCCTGACCATAATTTCAAACATTCCCAAATCAAATGGGTCTTCCATAAGGAACTAGGACCAATTAAGGAAATTTCAAGGAGTCCAGTCACTACCTTCCCTAGAATGAGATGACTAGAGAAAGATGTTATGGACAAACCATATAAACTAGAGGCTCGAGGGAGGGAATAAATTTCTCTCCTCCCCCACCCTTCAATCCAAATAAAACTAGGCATAGAGAGAATTTGGACTGGATTGGAATGATCTTATTAATCGAAAGCATTTACAATTGGTAGCATTAGAGTGTGTGGCATATTAAGGGCCATAACCCATAGTCCTTTTGATCCCGCCAAACTAGGCATTATTGTAGATAGAGTCATCATGAGTTTAACGTTGATTAATGCAATGGGAGAAAAGAATAATGGATAACAACTCCATTTTTCTTAATTGAACTTCATTCATGGATGCCCCCATATCCATAAGAAAATGATGGGATAGTTCCACCATTCTTTGAAATCGATGACATAGCCAAGGAATTTGAGATGCTTCATAGTTTCTCGATAGCCCTTTGTGATGTTTCATTGAACCTATGTAACTTCTCTCCCTCACTGTCACATTCATCTACGAAGATCACTAATTATCTCTCCCATCCTAAAGTGCATCAATATTTGCAATATTCCATGTTCGTGCGAGGAATGTTGTGAACACTCAATTCCCCACCCTACAAAGTTGTAATGCGTAACTAGGAAACGAGAATGTCGATGGATTTGGAGAGCAGGAGAGGAATAGTGTGAGAAGAGAAGTGATCCACATTACTTCTATAACTCTCTCCATTAATGCAAAAGGATTGCATGGAAGACAATAACATCTCCATTTAGCTACACTTGAACTCATTGTTCTACACCCCGGGGGATCCTAGGCGAGTACTTTATTATTTATTAAATGCCACATAAAAAATTGTGACTTAGATAGGAATTTCAACCACCATACCTTTTTACATCACCATTGTGAAGGAGATTCATTCCCTCATGCAACCAAGGCCTTATAGGCTTCTCTAGGAGCGTAATCCCTTATTGGATTCAAATACCGGACCAATGTATATTCCTTGTCCTTGATCCTTACAAAACTTGATTTGAGACTTCCAACATATCTATCCCAAGTATCAACATCTTCGTCCCGGAAAATAGGTCCCTCCGGGTAAGCCAACCTTGGTGAAAAATAGTATTTTTATTCAAGTTAGCTCTCCAAGAAAAATTATAAAATCCTTGAGACCCTAAAAACATTATGATATGATGTGGAAGCATGTAATTTTCACCACTACCTATCCATGGGTCCATCCCTAATTGTAGATTTGTTCTTCTACCAACACACCATACAATCTTGTTTCCAACTGGGGGGAAGGCTAAAATCATTTCTTTTTAGATGATGGATACATTGATTAAATTCTTGATAGAATTCCTTATCCAACCCTCCATTGAATCTGGAGAAATTAGTTTTTCTCTTACTACCTGAGCCCATAAATCTTATGGGTACAAATGGATGTCGTAAGAAGAGTGAAGACCCTCAAGTTACGAAGAAGACAATTTCATAAAAGATACCTTATTATAACAAGCCAATTCCAGAAGTATTGAACAATGGGTCAAGAATTAGGAAAGCCTTGTTGAACTCTTAAAGTTCTTCAAGAGCATGTTTTGGCATATCCATTGTCTGAAAGAAAATAATAAGTGAAGGTATAACACAAGTTCTGATAAGGCTAAGTATGGAATTGATTTTGGATTCAAGAATGGCCTATATTGTAAGATTTTTCATTCAACCTTGCTTAGAAGAGGAAGTTGAACGATTGGGTGCCTTTGAGGGTTACCAAGAAGCTTTTTCATCTTAAATTCTTCCATGGTTTTCACAAATCTTACAATCCAGGACATTCTATAAAAGAGAAGACTCACACCCCAAAGCATACCAAGATAAAAATAACGAGATTCCAAATATGATATGAATCAAGTAAACAAGGACCCCAATAAGTTTCTTACATACAATAGAATCAAGTGTATTCTCCAAGAAAAATATGGGTTCCCTAAATATTTGCTCACTAACTTATCTTCTCATTTTTTCGAGTGTTGGTACCACAAACTTATATTTGCATGATAACTTATCTTATTGTTTTAACAAGTGTAGGTACCAACAAATAGGTATCTTTTGGATCTATATTCCTCAAGTCATGATCAATATATACTCAGAGAGTTTGAAAGTGAGACGTGTTGTTCTAGATCTACCAGTTCTAGATCAACTAGATCTGAAAAGGTAAGGAAAAGATTTTGTATACGCATGAAATTTTTTATTGCCAACGAAGGGTCATGTAATTATGATGTTGAGAGAATAGGTGGCATTGAGTTGTCCTTGAGGTATAGACATCTAGTGCAACGATGGGAACCTAAGGAGCTACCTGAAGTGGACACAAATTTCTTCATCAGTGGGAGGATGTATTGCATTGCTCCTTCATCCTTACATGGATTGGGGTTATTTTCCATGGATGACATAGAGGTTGGTTATGGCACTGTAACTAAATTGATGGATTATGTCAGACCATTATAGAAATACAATCACCGGTTGATGTTGGTCTGATATATGCGAAATATGCAGAGATACAGAGTTGCCACAAATTACATACAACTAGTAGATAACAATCAAAGTAAAGGGGAAGCTATGTATATTGATGGAAGGCCAAAATCTTTTGGAAACATTGCGGTATTTATTAATAGTACACAACCAGTGGAAAAAACTAAGAAACCAAATTGTATATTTGAGGGACGCGAAGGAAATCATATATTTGTATGTGCAAAAAAACAAATAGTTCCAGGTAAAGAGTTGTTGATCGATTACAACTTAAATCAAATATATGGAGGGGGTGTGGCTATGGGTGTAAATATATTACATACCATTAAAGTCAACCTTTGATCAATCATTGTTATAATTTATCACTGCAATATCTCAATTTTTTACTACATATATTTCATTTTTCATTATTTATTTTCTGATATTATTGCAATATTTCATTTTTTTAATGTTACAATTACTTTCATAACTCGTGTTGATTAATTTATTGTGTCAACATCTGTCCAGGGTGACTGTGAGAAATCACACGCTACATCTATCCAAGGTGACCATGGAAATGCACCTGTCGTTCCTCGGCAGGTAAATGTTAAATATAGTAACAACTTATGACTACAACTACTAAATTTCTAAAATTTCATTATTTATTTTTTGATATTACTGCAATATTTCATTTTTTTAATGTTACAGGTGAATTTCATAACTTTTGTTGATTGATTTATTGTGTCAACATCTATCCAAGGTGACCGCGGAAAATCATTGGCTACATCTGTCCATGGTGACCGTGGAAATGCACCCGATGTGCCTCAACAGGTAAATGTTAAATATAGTAACAACTTATGACTACAACAACTAAATTTCTAAAATTTCATTATTTATTTTATGATATTATTGCAATATTTCATTTTTTTAATGTTATAGGTAAATTTCATAAATTTTGTTGATTGATTTATTATGTCAACATTTGTCTAGGGTGACCGTGGAAAATCACCCGCTACATCTATCTAGGGTGATCGTGGAAAGACGCCCGCTATGCCTCAGCAGGTAAATGTTAAATATAGTAATAACTTATGACTACAATAAATAAATTTCTCAAATGTTAAAGTTCATCTCATTAATTTTATTCATTAATGTATTGTGGCATAGTCACCGTTGGAAGGCACCCAGTTGTAGTAGATCAGAGTAGGGTGATCGTGGGAAGTCAACGACCACACAACAACATCAAGTAATTGTTAGTGCTTAATAATAACTAAATTTGATTACAATATCTAAATATTTTTGATGTTAAGATTATTTTAATTTCATTTATTATTTGATTTTTTTAGTCCAGTACAGTCGATTTGGATGATGAGGATCTTGAGGACAAAATATTGTATTCTACTGACCCAATAGAAACTGTCACGAAGGCCTTAAAGAAGGAAACCATAGAATATCTAGTTTTGTTTTGCAAAATACCCCTGACACAGGAGGACAGGGCAAGAATTGCAAAGCTACAAAATCTAATAACTAATTTTGGGGTAAGTGGCATCTTCACATATTTTTATCAGCTATGACAATTTCATATCTATTTTTTTGTTTTTATGTTTTCTATATGATATGATAAATTATTTTTTTTCATTTATAGAAGTGTTTAAACCCCGTTCCCCAGGAACCTGTCGAGCCTGCAACTGCTATAGGTAGAAGTGATGGTCCAATGCAACAAAAAAGTCGACATAGAAAAGTACAATTGAGGATTTTTGACCCTCCTGAGGTTCCCCTTGAAGCCATTGATGATCTCAATGATGTTGACAGGCATGACATGCGAGAGCATGATGAGCCAGATCCTGGGACTCCACATGACTCCGGAGATGAACGTACTATATATGGAGAGGAATTTATTTTGCATGGAGTAACATGAATTAAAAGCACCAGATCACTAGATCTCACCTTTCTAGTGGATGACACATATGTTTCGATTAAGATTCAGAAGATTGCAGGTATTTATTAATTAATTGATGCATTTTATCATGAAATTTAAATGGACATTTGTTGAGATTGTTATAAATTAATGGATAGCACGTTTATGCAGGGAACAATGTTTTCTACAAAAACTTGAATGAAAAATAATTGGATTTTTTTGGCCCCACCATTTGATCACAATGGAATGGCCAAGATAGCAAAAAGAAAGATGAATTGATAGGCCACATGGTAAACTTGTTCGACAATACATTCAACAAGAAATTGGTTACAAAGTTAGATGGTGATAATTTAAAATATACCAGGGCCCAATATAGGTAGAAATTGCAATTAGACCTCAAGCATGAGCGCCCTCCCATTGTTCCAGAGAAAGAGTGGAAGGCCCTGATAGAGGATGAAAATGATAACTAGTTTAAAAAACAAGGAAGACATCCACGACCTGGTAAAGAAAGGTACAACACATGTCATCTTCTTAGTGAAATATGCTCATTTATGTTTTTCTTTCTTGTTTTAAGTAACAATTACGATATCTAATATTTTTCAAAAATTCCATATATAGGCTACCTGACACCTCCAAAGCAACCAAGGCTAGAATTGAAAAGCACGGGCAACATAAACTAGTCCAGGGTGGCTATGTAAAACTAAAATCCAGAATCGTAAGAATTAAATGATTAATTGTGGTGAATATTTATGTAACAGTAGCGAATAAATATTTGTTTTTTCTATTGGTAATTTTAATGGTGTTATGCATTGAAGTTAAATATGTTTAACACTGCTGCCACCAAGGAGGAACTAAAGATTGGTTACAAGCATGGTTTTAAAAGTGTGATTGAATATGAGAGAAGCTTGGGGAAGACTCCAATCTCCCTCACCACGCAGGTAAATAAAATGAATAAAGAAACTGTAGTAGCATGCTTGTAAAGTCTATTTATATTTTATTATATCACCCTTACTAAGTATTTATGTTTTTTTTCAAGAAAAAGTGCAACCGCAACACTGAATATAGCGGTATTCAGTAGACACCACTTCATACTAGGGAGCACATGTCCAATGATAGAGGGGATCAGAGTACCCATTCCGGTATGTATGCTTCAGAATTAGAGATATTTATTGTGATTGTAGATATTTATTTCATGACTTATACTTATATATTATCTTCTTTAAATGGAAGAAAATGTAGTTCAGGAGGGTGAACTATGAGAGGAACCAAGTGGATAAGAAATTAACGCACCAACTGTCATAGCTACATAGACAGGTAAAGAGAAGTATTGTAATGTTAATCAAAATAATGAAATAGTTATTTCAATTATATTTCAACATATCGATATGATCATTTTCGTTGTTGCAATTCACGCCCCTGCACTACTGCCTCCATGCCCTTCTCAGCGATGTACCAAAAGTATGGTACATGAGCGCATGGAAACACAAACAATAGAAGGAAAGGGCGTGGGAAATATAGTGTCAAAGGATAATTATGATACCCCAATCATCAATTTTATGAATGTAAAAAAACATAAATCAAAGAAAAACTAGATGTATAAATTCATGACTTGTATTTGGATGTTTATCGATGTTGCTAGTATGGAACATTATTTATATGAATTACATCATTATGATTCAATGTTTATATGTTGATATGTTTTGATGACTATCCTAGTTATGCATGAATTTCTATATGTTTTTTATATAAACAAAATCATTTGGTGTGTATGGGGAATTGAGATCGATGTGAGGGGGGGGAGGGCCCATATGAGCTTCCACCTTCACGTGGTTGGCCCTATTCAATAGAGAATAACCTATTCTAAAAACAAAGAGAATATCATTAAGGTATGTGACCACTTAATTTTTTTTCTAGAGTATTTTACATAACTAAATGCTTGTTTATTTTCTTATATATTATTTGCTCATATAAATAATTTGTCTTTTATGATTCATGCAGGTCTTGGTGATGGAAATGCATATCGTGGACAACTCTTATCAAGTTGTATGGGATAATGGATCTGGCGAAAGGACAATGATAAGTTAAGGGTTTTGATGTGTTTTTTAAAGTACAAAACTCAATGTAGAATTTATGGAGACATAGAAATGTAAAAATACAATTTTGATTATTGTTAAGATACTCATAATTTCTAGGATATTACTAGCATCAAATTAATGTATGAGACCCCTATGTTTGTGGGATGCACAGAGGGTTTATTCATTGTCCCACAAGAGACCATATGGTTGTATGACCATAGGACTCCCAACTCTACCTACATCCTCTCTACCCCTTGTGCAACTCCATATGGTTGCGGGACCTTGTGCCCTAATGTGACATTCTCCCTATGGGGATCTCTCTCCTCATTCCCTTGAGTGGATCCAAAATTCAACTCATATGTTATGTTCAAGGTTTATCCTTCCTCCCTAATAATATAATGGCTCGTTGTGTGCTGGACAAAAGGGTAGGCACCTACATTTTGGGATGTTTTCTTCACTCTAGGTTGAGGCCCAAGTTTCTTGTTAGATGTAGTTTGTGGGTTTTTGCACTTAGCTTGTGATTTATAGTGGAAGTTAGTTATATTTGAACTTGGGTCTAGCCTCAATAATCTCAACTAGTTATTGAATCCCCTAAATCTAAAAATACATTCTTGTTACACACCTAGTCCTTATGGTTGGCTCTTTGTGATAACCCATCAACACACAACTTTTCCTTGATAATAAAAAATAAAGAAGAGGCCACATCACTACATTGTAGAAACACTATACTAACTACTTTGAACCTTGTAATTCAAAGCATATATTCATGCTTTGAGATTAAGAAAGTAACTATGAATTTTTCTTGTCGGAAGTCATGCACCAATGTTGTTATCCTTATATATCAAAGCATCAATGCATTGTTTGGAATTCAATTTTTTTGTTCTTAAATGACATGTAAGATAATTATCTAAGATATTAACTAATAATTCTTTAGTGTCAATATTTTACAATATTAGCATAGAGACAATGAAGAGTCTAATTTATTTAGTTGAGGATCATAAAAGAAGGATACAATATCATATTAACATTCATTTACACCAATTTGGCATGTCAAAAATGTGTTAAGCACCTTTGATGATGGAGGGTATCCAACTTACTTCTTGATTTTCCCTTTGAACTTCAATCTAACCATCACACTAATTAGACAATGATGGAGAATTTAACAATGTGAATTCATTTGCATCATCTGGTAATATTGAATGGATTTATTCTTTTTTCTTATTTGAATTATCTAATGCATGCCTCCTCTTCATCCCCTCGAGGGAGATGTTGGGTAAGGAGACTATCGACAAAGGGTTTGATTCATGAGTTATTGTATCCATGTCTACACCACCACCCTCTATGGATTGGTCAAAGTCCTTTACAATACCACATGCTTGGGTACCTCTAGAATCTTTTTTTTTAATGGCACCCAAAAGACATTATTTGAGTTTTCCTTTTTCGATTCTTTCCAACAATAAGAATTGTTATTCTTCTGCCTATTAGATTGAAAATCCTTTTCCTTCAGAGAGGAAGTTGTTACATTTCCATGCTAAAAAAAGACTCTACAACAAAAACCCATATGTTCATAGTCTGGTCAATGTGTTCCATGACTTCTTTGGTTTTTTCTCTATCTTCTTCTTCCTTTGTTGCATAAAGTTCTTCAAAGTGTTGCCTAGCTGATTCTTTCACTTATTTGAAATCTTCTATCTTCTACCCTGTTTCTAAGTACATTATTTTAATTATATTCCTATGCCCCTGTGCTTTAGTGTTCTTGTGAAAGAAATAAGTGTTTCTATCTCCCGCTTTCAACAAATGGCTCCATGATCTTAATCACCATTCCTCTTCCTCATTTCTAAAGACCACATGCAACTTTTGGCTCGTGTCTCTTTCTTCCTATAACATGTGCTCAATGAGCTCCTCCTCTTCCATTTGTTTTTGTATTCCTTCTAGTTGTTTTTGACATTGTTTCCTTTCTTTCTCTAGAGGAATATATAATATTTTAACCCAATATTTCAGAATTTGTTTGACTACTTTTAGTTTAGATTGCTATATATAGTTTGGAGACCCTGTAATTGGTTTCTCCCAAGTATACTCTACAAGAGCCGAGACTTCCTCCTTTTGAAGCTAGAGAGGGTTAAATATAAAAGGAATGGGCCCAAAATTTTCTAAGGGTTCAAAGGTTAGACCAATAGGATTATTATCGAAGACAACAAAAGGTATAATTTTAGAAGAGATAATATAATTAGAGATTAAAAATCACTATGAATGAGAAATCTATCCAAACGAGCTGCAATGAAACTAGGACTCACTCTTTTGTTACTCCAAGTATACTTTCCTTTGGCTAGTTTTACATCTGAAAGATCCCAATCAAAAATTAAGTCCTCCATTCTTTCTCTCTTGGGGTCATAAAATATATTACCTCCCTTTTTCTATGAGTTTATCAAAATAATGTTGAAATCCTCAACCACAATGCTAGAGTTTGAACCATAGTTTTTGCCAACCACCTGTAAGGAATCCAAGAAACCAAATTTTATGGGTATCTCACTGGCATGTAGACATTAATAAGGGTAAAGGACATACCTAAATGGTGAAGATGAGTCAAAATCCAATGTTGCAAGCTTCAAGATGTTTCAATTTAAATTTTGGTTTTGTCCCGTAGAGTGAGTATTCATTTTGATGCTCCTTTTGAAACAATTTCTATCTCTTTGTTGTTTTTTTCCAAATATTTTTCCCTATTTGTAATTCTTCTACCTCCTCCAATTTAGTCTCTTGAATAAGAATTATAGTTGGTTTTTCTACTCTTATTATATCTCTTAGATCATCTTCCTTACTTTTTCTACCTAAAGCTCTATAATTCCAAGAGAGCATTATCATACTTATACTATAGAAGGAGGAGCACCTATCGAGGGAACTAGAAGTGTTGGAGATTCATGATACATTCTTCTTTTTCCTACAAAGACACCCTCTATTGTTTGTTGGATCCCCATTACCTTATTTATATTTGTGGTTTCTTCTCTCTTTTCCTTGTGATATTTCCTTCCTACATTTTTGGTTGATTTTTCTTCTTGTATCTCCCCTTCTTCTAGATATTGATGTGATTTCCTTCTTGTTACTATATTCCCTAGTTGAATAGGAGATTTCATAGCAGTTGGGTCTTGTTCCTCTTACCTCTCATCTTCTAATATTTCCTCCTCTATTTGTTGGGGATGACACTTTATTCCTCTTGTTAGTTGAAAAGCCAACCATAATTTCATCAATTCTCTCATTGCCATCTATTTATTTTATCATTCTCATGTTTGTGCAAAACAATTATCATGCCATGCCCTCCTTGCCAATCATCAACCAATCTGAAATTAACAATAACTAGCACTATAAAAGGGTAAATTTCTGATGGGAAATATATGGTTCTAGGAGAGCATAAAGGTTAGGAAATTCAGAAACCTTCACCCATTGTGTATTTTCCACTCTTTGGATTCTTGAGAGATAGGAATTAAATTCTTGCAGAGAATTTCTAGAAATCATTCAATATATCAGGCTCTTTCTAATCACACTAAAGAGCACTAGAGGAAATAATATCCCTAATGGGTTGTTGGGCTGAGAAAGGGAAAATATTCCTTGTATTATGTGGAGAAATGGAAGAGATTACCATGACTATTTGACAAATGGATGAGGTTCCTAGATTTATTTTAAAAATATTATTGGCTAAGAATTACATCAAGTGGGTTGGCTTGAGTGAGATAGAATCTTGTAGCTTGGTTCCTTCACCCTAGTGGCCTCATAACCCAGATTGAGGATGGTATAAAATTTGGATTCCTATGGTTGGGTGGAAGATTTCTTGTACACAACAAGTTTCTTGCACATATTCTCGTTAAAAGATAAGTTCTCTATTCTTATTTATGAATCTGTAAAATGGATGTTTTTTTATGTTAGAAAAAGATATATGATTGCATGATAATGTGTGTGTTTGATTAACTATGAACATAGGCACTAACCTACCATGAAATAGTTACTCTATGCTAATAAATTTCAATGCATTCCATTAATTCACACTGTACATACATTTTTAACCAATTTTAGGCTTTCATGGGAGACATGTTGTTGTTTGTCAAGGTGAGTGGGTCTATGAGGCCAGAATTTGAATCACCTGATTCATGGCTACCTATCCCATGGTTATGAGTGTTGGGGGAGTATGCTACACTTTTTTTTTATGGAAAACGATTATGAGAAGGAAATATATAGATAATTTAAGCACTGAAGAGTGGATTATGAGTATAAGGAAATCAATTTTAGGAGGTATGGTTTGCTAGAAGGATTTTTTGGAATCCTATCCTCTCATAGGAGAACAAATTCCACGGTTTATAGGAAATGGTCAACAAGTTCGCTTTAGAATTGACCCCTCAATTGGATGTATGGAAGTCCCAAGACTATGGAAGTGAGTTTGTTAGAGTGTGGGAGGGAGAGAGAGGAAGAGACATAAGTGGAGTAGATAATTCGTGTGGTAGGGAGAGAGAGAAAGGCATAGAAGGGCAGTAGAGATACCATTTGAGAGTGTGAGAGGGAGAGAGAGCAAGGCATAGAAGGGAAGTAGAGATACCGTGTGAGAGTGTGAGAGGGAGAGAGAGGAAAATAGAGATGAGGTTAGAGAGAAAGGTAAATTTAGGAGAGGGGTAGATGTAGGAGAGATAAAGGGGAGATATTGGGACATGGGGGGAGAGAGAGGGATGGGGGGGAGAGAGAGTGCGTGAGAGTGTGAGAGAGGGAAAGAGAAAGAAAGAGAGGAGCGATACAGACAGAGAGAGAGGGAGGAGAGGGAGAAAGAGAGGGGGGGTAGAGAGAGGGAGAGTGAGAGGTAGGGAGGCATAGAAGGAGACATAGAAGGGCTATAGAGAGAGAATGAGAGGAAGGGGGGGTATAGAGGGAGATAGAGAGGAGTAATATAGAGGGAAAGTGCGGTAGAGAAAGTGATATTGAGACTAACAATGAGGAGAGAGATAAAGGGTGGAAGAGAGAGGGGAGTGAGGGACAAAGGGGCGGAGAGAGAGAGAGAGAGAGAG